>JAWQFJ010016743.1:0-14072 GCA_034096865.1 Theodoxus fluviatilis | reverse complement strand
GGCCCCAATCTGGCCCCAATCTGGCCCTGGCCGTTAGCCCCAACAGTGATTGGGCTGCAGCTGGGGCCTCACTCGCCCTAACTTCGCCCAATTTTTCCCCGACTTGGCTAAGCGAGTCATGGTTATCTCTCTTGGCATTTCAGGCCAAAACCCAGCTGGCCACACCTTTGCCAAGTAACACGTCAGCATCGCGTGAGGTGAAAGTTCTGTGCGGAACTGCTTCTGTTTATGATAATGAAAAGCAATCACGTCTAAAGTGTATGTGATGTCACAATAAATATATTTAAATATTGTTAATGCATTTTTGCAATAGATTGATCTACCGGTCGATATTGCATTGTGCTGCATTTTGTGATTCAGTCTGAGACTGTTGCAGTCGCTCGCTTTGTCGTTTCCTGGCGGATTGGCGGCAGAATCTGTGTTGGCGGTTTGGCGCTAAGCGGATTTTTGATCGTAAGTTACGTTGCAAGTCCGCCTTTATCCTACTATAGAGCTGGTGTCTTTAAACAACTTTAAAATATCTATCTAGCGACGGTGTTTCTGATCTATTTGTCGCTTTTGCAGTGTAACTGGGTAGAATTAACGTTTTGTAAATCTGTACGGTACTGGCTACAGAGGGAGATACAGATAGATCATTGATCATGGCTTCATGTTCCTATTGGATCAAAAGGAGGAAAATCAGAGCGAGATCTAAAGCTCACATCGATGCAGTAGAGCGTGAATTAGAAAGGCAAGTCAAAGACATTGAATCGAGTGAAGATGGACAAATTTTGTTGACATCATCGTCTGAACCTCCATCATCGTGCCTGTGTGTCTGTCTGTCTGTCTGTCATCTGTCTGTCTGCGTGCGTGCTTGTGTGCGTGTGTGTTTTCGTGCGTGTGGTGTGTGTGTGTGTGTTTGTTTGTTTGTCTGTGCGTACGTGTGTGAGTGTATGTGTGTGCGCGTTTGTGTTTGTGCAAAGTGAATGTGTGTGAGTGCGCGAGTGCGCGAGTGTGAATTGTGTGTGTTTGTGCCTGTCAGTGAATCTGCGATTCGATCTGTGAGTGTCTGAGTTGCATGATGTGCGTACGCGCTTGAAGTTAGAGTTGTATGTGTGTTGTGTGTGTGTGTGTTTGTGTGTTGTGTTGTGTGCGTGTGTGTGTGTTGTGTGTGCACGTGTCTAGTCTGTCTGCCTTCTAATGTGTGTACGCGCTATAAAATGCTGCGCGCACGTGTGTATGTGTGCGTGTTTATGTGAGCATGTGTACTTTAACGTCTGTGTTTGGGTCCCTTAGTCTGTCTCAGTCTGTTGTGGGTGTCTGCTTTTCTGTACTGTCGTGTGACGTGCGTGCGCTTTGCGTTGCGTGTCTGTTTCTTTTAGAAAATCGCTCGCCCTGCATGATGTATTGTGCCACCAGGATCTACATGAATTACGACTGAGAAAAACTACGGGGGGGGGGGGGGGGTGTGGTGGGGGGGTGGGGGGTGTGGATAAGCTCAGTGTCAAGTTCCATAACCCTCCAGGTTTACACACAAGTCTTTGAGTGAACACGTATTCTTTCTCTATATCAGGGTTCCCTCTATCAGTAGGAATGACATCCCCTCCCCTCTTCGTCAACCCACCTCTTCTTGAAATCTTTCCCAGATCTTGACTTTCTTCACTTTCCTCCCCTCACTCTTCTCCTTGTACTGTCTTGCCTTCCCCCCCCCCACCCCCTCCCTCCCCTTCCCCCACCCTTCTCCTCCCCCTCCTCATCCCCCCACCTCCCCTTTTCATGGAATTCATGTTGTTCTCAGTGACGCTGTACATCAGGTTTAGAAGGTCTGAGTTGTATGTCTTGCATTTTTGTTTACTCCGTAATTATGTGTTTGGTTTGGATTGACTGTTATTGTATTATCCCCATATTATGACCGACCGATCTAGGCATGCAGGGGGCCATTAATAAATTATTGAAATTACCTATTTTGGTTCTGTTGTATTTTTCTGTCTTACATTAATTTAGTCGGTAATTCAGCATATGTGGCAAAGCATGCATGGGGTGGCCCAGCCAAATCCTACTTGCAGCCCAACGTGAGCCATAACAGGGTCACTTCTGGCAAAGCATGGGGTGGCCCAGCCAAATCCTGATCACAGCCCAACGTGAGCCATAACAGGGCCACATCTGGCAAAGCATGGGGTGGCCCAGTCAAATCCTGATCACAGCCCAACGTGGGCCATAACAGGGACACATCTGGCAAAGATTGGGCTAAGCTTGGGCCAAACGGGGAAAAGTTGGGCCGGCCCACACATTGCCATAACTTTGCCCAATCCGGCCCCAATCGGGCTGCATTTGCACCGCCCTATTCGGGCCCAATCTGGTCACCCCTATCAGGGCCCTATCGGGCTTCCCAATCTGGGCCCTATATGGGCCCAAACGCGTGTGTTGTGTGGGTAGATCTAGATGTATTAGCAGAATATTAATATACCATTTCGTCATTCATTGTTTCATAAGTCTAAAGCAGTTCTACAGGTGGATCCCGTAAAGGGTCGCTAGAGGCTGTAAGAACTGTAAGTGTAAGTGTCGTTTAGTACAGCACGTGCAAAGACCCAGTATTAATAGCATCTTTGTCACGTGGACAAAGACAGGCGTCGATACTAAGCCATTCATGCACCAGAGCCAAATGATCTGTGGACAGTCGACGAATGGTAATATGTTACCAATGCAATGGTCTACCTTGAATAGCCCTTCTTTTTCCATATGCTTTCTGGGAGTAAAGAACTGGCAGGGTGGTGTTCTTGTCACCTGCAGTCGCGCAGCTCCAAGTTCGACGTGGAGGGTTCATTTGAGCGACTCTTTATAAAAAAGAAAGAGAAGACGGCGTCACACCAAAAACAAATTTCCGATTTGCCCTATATAAACTATCAATGATTTCAGTTGTATTTCTGAAGTTTGAAATCGATGTGATCAAGATTAATTCCACTAAACCGCATGCTAAGTCTTAAAGTTGTTTGGTAGGGACCGCCTTCGCCCATGTAGTGGCCAGTGGTCGCCATTACTGGCCAATGCCACCCTATACGCGAGTGTAAGACAGGCGCATAACCATGACCGAAGGCACACAGGTTCTGCTATGAGTTCGTTCACGCGACCTGGGAAGGGAGGGGAAATCCGCCTATAGAGCTAGTAACGGTGGGCTAACCCTGGCTGGCACCTGAGTCATTCCGACCCACGCCATTAGCCTGATTAGGCACCACGAGGCTGTCTGATAGTGCCACGCTTGACCCGCATGGCACCGGCGACGCTCGATCGAGTAATTACACATAAAACCCAGAGAGGGAGAGCATCGAGTACTTACCTTAATACGGTAATGCAGTGGCGAAGCTGGACAGTGGATTTAGTTGGTGATGCACGCCGCTGCCCACCTCGATCTCCCTTCTCTTCAAGCTCGTCTTTGTCTCTGACCCGTGGCTCTCGCTCTCTCGTGACCTTTCACGCCTCTGGTCCCGAATAGAAGGAAGTCTGACCGCTTGACCAACAGTTAAATACCCCGGCAGTGAACGCGACCTTGCGGCCTGGGGGAGATAACTCTGGACTCCCTACCACACTTGTAAACATTGTCATTTTCTTGTTTTTAAGTTCGTGTCTTCAAGTGCGTACAACGCGTTATCAACATATTCAGTCCATATTACACATCAGTTATAATAATCCTAACCTACGTTCTTTCTGTATTCAACATGCACTGATACTCAACAAGTTTTGCAAGTATTACCACAATTTTCGTACTATGTAATTCGCTTGAAGTTGAACGCAAAGCAAGCTCCGTTGACGCTGAGGAAAAGCTACAAAATCTGGATTCAAAACTTTACGGAAATTGTTGGAAACTATCTCGTTGAATCAGTTCTTTTGCTCTTTGGTAGTAGCACTGCCAAAAGTAAGCCCAGTTAAGTTTTTCAAATATGTTGATGGTCAAAATAATTTACACTAGAGTTCTTTGGCGTAATCTGCTGAGATCCCACAAGCGTTGGATTCAGGGCAGTTGCAAAATCTGGATCAAAAACTTTGTGGTGTTGACGACTGTAACGAGTCGCATCCGCAGAAAACACGAGAAAAAGTCACCAATTTGCACAATCTATGACGGACATATGGAAAAAGAAAAACTGTAAATATCCATGCCCAGCTTTGTCCTACTTTTATCCCTTTTCCTGCTTAGTTGACCACTAATAAAACCATAATATCTCTGAAGTAGCGATCGATTGATGAAGATGCTGAGGATCTGCCTATAAACACTCCACCCCAAACAATGACGACGACGACAACCACCATAACAACAACAATAATAACAATAATAACGACGATTTTGATGATGATGATGATGATGATGATGATGATGATGATGATGATGATGATGATGATGATGATGGATGGGACATATGGACTGCTACTGAGTGTAGGGGGGGTGGGGGTGGGGGTGGGATGGGGGGGGGGGGTGGGTTGTTGGTCTTCTTGTAGCTTTCACATGTGCAGGGCTGTTTTTGTATTGTTCTATTGTATACTTTTTAAGTGGTGACGGGGGATGGGATTGGGGGTGGGTGGGTCGTGTCTCTAGCTGTCCATATGTATTATTTATTGTCTTTATGTATTCGTCAGTCACTTAAAATTAAGGGTGGGTGTGTGTGTGTGTGTGTGTGTGTGTGTGTGTGTGTGTGTGTGTGTGTGTGTGTGTATTATTCTTAGTTTGTACCTTTGTCAACAGTTCTTAAACAGTAACTTTAACTGCTCATTGTATATTGCCCCATTTACCAGTTAACCCTTTGGTTCCAGGTGCAGTCTTATTTCATGTCTGTGTGAAGCTGCGTGTGTGGCGTGAGTGAGGTACATGGGGTAATGTCCATATGTTTTTTGTATAAACTTCGTGTTAGGGTGTGTAAGCAATGCGTGCGTTTGGCTTTTTGTTTTGTTTCTTTTAGCCTTCATCACTTAGTTTTCCTCGTGCTCGTTTTTTTTAATGATGTCACTTGGCGAAATAAATTATTGTGAAGTGTGAACTGTGATGATGATGATGATGATGATGATGATGATGTTTCGTGACGATGATGACGACGACGATGATGATGCTGATGATGATGATGACAGTAATCTGACGATTCCCATACATTATCATTTAACTACCGGTACGTAACACCGTGAATTAAAAACTATAGCTTCTATAGCGACTGTGATCTGCTCTGAAAAAGCAGTTGTCCAGATGAAGAGCAACTCATCTCGTGTGGGTTGAAACTAAGAATAGACCCAACACGTACATCTCTCTTTAATTGTAAAAGGTATCGATCTATCAAAGGAACTCGAGACTTGGGACGCGTTTCCTAGTCTAGTACTCCACAAGAGTCTCACAAGAAACTCAAGGGCTAGGTGTTGGCCGCGGTGTCTCTTTCACAAGGAGGCACTCGATCGCTGCGAAGGAGGGTGACGGAGGCAGCTCCAGAGGTACCTCGCCGCGTCTAGCTGGGGCGCGTTAAATGCCTACACTAAGTACCCTCTTCGAGGGCAAGCCGAGAGCGAGGCAAGTGATGAGTCTCTCAGTCAAGCATATTCCTCGATAATCTAGAGAGAAACTCGAGGGCTAGGCGTTGCATACGGCGTCTCACATCTGAACTACAGAGACGGATACAAGCCCTGGAAATGAGATGCTACCGCAAGATTCTGAACATCTCATATAAAGACCATGTCACGAATGAGGAAGTCAGCAACAGGATCAGGAGAGCAATTGGACAGTACGAAGACCTGCTCTCAATCGTGACAAACAGAAAGCTGAAGAGGCAGTGGGCTGGCCAAGACCATCCTGCAAGGTACCGTACCAGGTGGGAGAAGGAGAGGCAGGCAGAGAAAGAGGTGCGAAGACAACATCAAAGAGTGGACAGGCTTGACCTTTGCTGACTCACAGCGAGCCACAGAGGATAGAGATCGATGGAGGAAGATTGTCCGAAAGTCATCAGTGGTGCCTCAACAACCCATCTCTGGGTTAAGAGACTGAACTGAACTGAACTGAACGGCGTCTCGTTCACAAGGAGGCACTCGTTGCGAAGGAAGGTGGCCGAGGCAACTCCAGACCTCGCCGCGTCTAGCTGGGGCGCGTTAAATTCCTACACTAGGTACCCTCCTCGAGGGCAAGCCGAGAGCGAGGCAAGTGATGAGTCTCTCAGTCAAGCATATTCCTCGATAATCTAGAGAGAAACTCGAGGGCTAGGCGTTGCATACGGCGTCTCGTTCACAAGGAGGCACTCGTTGCGAAGGAAGGTGGCCGAGGTAGCAACGGAGGTACCTCGCCACGTCAAGCTGCCGAGGCCCGGATGAACCAAAATGGCGGAGACCGTGCCAACTGGGTTGTCGCTCATAGACGGCACAGTGCCTGTAATGTGCTTCTACTCCGAAAATGAAAAAGTGTAAGTACACGGAGGAGTATTTTGAGGAGTATGTGTATCGGTTATTTCTAGACAAACACTGTCGAAATTTATTTTATCGTTTGCATACACGAAGCACCGTACATGTCCACTCTTGGAATTATCAGATATGTCCCTTGAATTGATTGAAGTGCATCAGGCACACCTTTTTCAATAAAATTGTCTACAATTGAACCCGGGTTGCTTTCTTTTCTTTGAGAAAGTTCTCGTGCCGTTCGAGTTGTTACCATGGTAATGTTCTGTCAAGTAAAAAACTGCTGAGATGTCTGTATCGTCAGTCTATCGGCACCTTCTTCACCGACTCTTGCGTCAGGACGCAGCCACGTTCTGTTCGACTTCCGCCTTCCCAATTGGTGATTGGCCGTTTCTTAGACGTCTTTCGATGCTTGCCTCGCCCTCGGCTTGCCCTCGAGGAGGATACCTAGCGTCGGCAACGCGCCCAGCCATCGTCGTCATCGTCATCACTGTCACCATTGTCACTATCACCGTCGTCATCGTCATCACTGTCACCATTGTCACTATCACCGTCGTCATCGTCATCACTGTCACCATTGTCACTATCACCGTCGTCATCGTCATCACTGTCACCATTGTCACTATCACCGTCGTCATCGTCATCACTGTCACCATTGTCACTATCACCGTCGTCATCGTCATCACTGTCACCATTGTCACTATCACCGTCGTCATCGTCATCACTGTCACCATTGTCACTATCACCGTCGTCATCGTCATCACTGTCACCATTGTCACTATCACCGTCGTCATCGTCATCACTGTCACCATTGTCACTATCACCGTCGTCACCACCATGATTATTCACAACACCATCACCATCATCAATGCCCACATTCTCAATATCTCAATATCAATCAAAACAATGTCTGTCGAAGGCCATGTAATATTTTGATTTAAAACACGATTTTATTCAAACGCAACCTCATCGAGAAAAAAAAGGGTGGAGGGGGGGGGGGGGGGGGGGAGACCTAGTAATGATTCTTCATAATGTCGTGTTGCCCAGTGCGTGTGAATTAATCAGAATACAATCGGATCCTTTTCATGTATATGACAGGGCCATTATGGATCTGTGTCGTATTGTCAGACACTCAAGTTCAAGAGGACTTATAAAGCAGATACAAGTATATCGGATGTCTTTGGCCAGTGTAAGCGGCATACATTTACTCCAGCTAGAATCACAGATCATATATTTTCCTGTAGATCATCTTGCTCTCAAATTTCAAAGCAAATGTCTGAGAATTTTCTCGCAAATGGTGGCTCCCTGGTATGTCACATGGAAGGCTATAATAACCAGTGTGTACTGTGTACACTGCGCATATGAAGCAGAAGATCAAAACAATAAGGAAAAAAAAGCAGTGATCAGAGACAAGAAATAAACCGTAGCACTACAGTCTTGGTGCTAAATGGCGAGGTCTAGAAACTACCAGGCAAGTAAACAAACAGCCAGCAGCCAAGCAAACACCCAGGCATACAAGAACCCCAGTCTGTAAGACTGCGGTGCCCACGGAAGCTTTGGTAATTTCGTGCTGAAAAACCATCCATCAGACTCAAGAATTCGGGATGACAGTTTCCCGACATGCTTCCATACCATCCATGATACCTGCTGCTGAAACAAAGCCTACTCCAAAAATTTCTAGAGTCGCAGTCAGCATCTTAGGAATACATCCACTCCATACAGCGTAGTGGCTGGGGGATGGGGAGCATGCTGTATGCAGAGTAAAAGTAGGGAGGTGGGTGTAGGTTGCGTGTGTGATCAACGAACGATTTCGTCATGACAGAGGATTAGTGTCATTGCACTGATGTGCCCTTGAGTAGGTACATAAGAGCAGCAAATCTGCTTCGGCAGTTGGAAATTCGACTTCACAAATCCTCAAACATTAAACATCCTCTGAGCTATCACATCGGGAAGTTACGTTTCTGAATGTTTGTTCTTACAAAGCCAACTGCATCCACAGCTGTTTGAGTGACCAATGAAAAAAAAAACTCGGTGAGAAACACTATTAAAATACACAAGAGGACATTCAAACACACTTCACAGCAAAGCACAGCGACAAACACTCAGCTACAAAGAAAATGTGCCACATGCAAAGCAGCAGCAGTCGGTTAATCTCCTGCAAAGGTGTCATTTTTCTTCTTGAGCCATTGCAAAGACCCAGTCTATCAGTTTTTCACCTCATTGACGATGGCCTTTAATAAAATGTACAACCACACCAGGCAGTTGTTCGTCGTACGAAGTACAGTGCTTAATCACGGCATGCGTTGCAAGATACAGCAGAGGCAGTGGAAAGTAACGCTGTAGTAACGCCTTGGTTTCGTCACTGATGACGTAGTCCACATCACAGCGACCTGAGGCGTCCAGATACCACGGATTAGCGCCTGCGATTAGTAAGGTCTGGACGATTTCTTTCAGCTATGCTGTTGGCTTTTGGCTTTGCAGTACGCGTTGCAAAGGTATGTCACCGGACCGATCCCTTTTGTTCATATTAGCTTCACAGGATGTGAAATGCAGTCGGCAAAAAAGGAATTCTTACCATTTATTATGTCTGATTAAAAAATAGTATCTATATGAATTGTAGGGGACTTGCTGATCCGCTGAAGCGAAGAAATGTGTTGAACCATTTAAGAGCTTATGGTCCCTCGGTAATAATGCTTCAAGACATTCACATTGACAAAGGCACTACCAGCATAATGCTCCTTGAATGGGGTTTTGAAGGATTGATTGCTCCTTGAACTAGCAGGGCAAGAGGTGTGGCAGCCTTATTTAATAACAATTTTGATTTCAAAATTCATAGTTCCATTCTAGATCCAGATGGTACCTTTCTTTTAGTTGATTTGTCTTTTAAAGACAAGAGAATAACATTAGGAAATGTTTATGAGCCAAATGATGATAAACCTGTATTGTATCGCACCCTTTTTGGATATATTGATGATATTGGAAATCAGGAAATTATTCTAGGAGGTGACTATAACTTGATATTGAATCAAAAGAAAGATAGTAAAAATTATGTTAGGCTTAATAGTAAATTAGCTAGAACTGTATTATTGGACAACATGGAGAGGTTCGAACTGATAGATGTATAGAGAACAATTCATCCGGATGCAGAACGATTCACATGGAGAACTGCAAAATTCCAAAAGCAAGCTCGATTGGATTTTTTTCCTTTGTACGAGTGTTATAGCACAGGCGCTGAATGATGCACAAATTGACATAGGCTATAGATCAGATCATTCACTGATTACTCTGTCTCTCTCATTTGGGCATAAGAGAGGACCAGGATTTTGGAAGTTCAATGCTTCATTACTGAAAGATGCAGGCTATGTTGATCTGGTAAAAGATTTGATTAGGGAAACTATTGAAGAATATGCGCCAACACCATACAGGCGAGAGACTCTCATGCAGATTTCCCCATGGGAATTGCAGTTGACAATACCCCTAAGTACATTTATAGACTATCTATTGATGATTATCCGACAAAAAACGTTACAATACTAAAAAAACGCAAGAGAGAAGAAGAGGAAAGGAAATTGATAGAAAGCATAAGATGTTTAGAGGCTGACTTGGAAGCAAGTGTAGGAAATATCAGTGACAAACTTAAACTTTTAGAGACGCAAAAAAAGAACTACAATCATTGAAAGAGGAAAAAACAAGGGGCGTTATAATTAGATCAAAAGCTAGGTGGATAGAGGAAGGGGGAAAATGTACTTCATACTTTTTGAGCCTTGAAAAAAGGCACTACACTGACAAGGTGATAAACAAGTTGGTAACTGACGACGGACATATTCTGACGGCTCAAAACAACATACTTGCAGCTCAAGCTAAATTTTATGAAACTTTATATATATAGAGAGAGAGAGGATGACTTACTTGACTTAGTCCTCTTCGCTCCGGTGCGGAGCATAGGGCCTTTCCCATGGCAAGTCTCCACCTCTGTCGTGCGTCTTGGGCTGGCCCTCTATCGCGGCTCCTCCCCAATTGTACATCCGCTGACATTATCCACTCCCAGCTCCGCCTGTAGGGTTCTTTTCCAGGTCGCGTGCTGGTCGACCACGCTTCCGTTTACCCTGGGGTTCCAGTCCAAGGCGTGGCGTGGAATGCTGGCATCGTTTCTGCGCAGGGTGTGCCCAATCCACTTCCATTTCCTTCTTTGGATGGCGTTGACGATCGGCTCCTGCCTGGTACGTTGCCAGAGTTCTTTGTTGGAGATTCTTTCTGGCCATCTGATACGCAGGATCTGGCGGAGGCAGGTGTTGATGAAGACTTGCAGCTTGTGGCCGATGCTCTTGGTATGTCTCCAGGTTTCAGATCCGTAGAGCAGCACAGATTTAACATTTGTGTTGAAGATCCTCAGTTTGGTGTGACGGCTGAGGCTCTCATTTCTCCACACTGGTTTCAGGGTGACGAAGGCGTGTCTTGCTTTGCCTATCCTGGCTCTCACGTCTTCATCTGTCCCTCCAGTCTTGCTGACCACACTGCCCAGGTACGTGAAGCGTTCGACATCTTCTATGGCTTGACCATCAATGGTGATGGAAGCTTCCCTGGAGGCGCTCACCCGGAGGCTCTTGGTCTTCAAACTGGAAGACTTGGACTTCGCAGATGACATCGGCCTCCTGTCACACACCCATGGGTACATGCAAGCAAAGATGGAGAGGCTACACGACATTGCCAAGACAACAGGACTGGAGTGTAGGGAATACCAGTGACAAATTAAACTTTTAGAGACGCAAAAATAGGAATTAGAATCATTGAAAGAGGAAAAAACAAGGGGCGTTATCATTAGATCAAAAACTAGGTGGATAGAGGAAGGGGAAAAATGTACTTCATACTTTTTGAGCCTTGAAAAAAGGCACTACACTGACAAGGTGATAAACAAGTTGGTAACTGACGACGGACATATTCTGACGGCTCAAAACAACATACTTGCAGCTCAAGCTAAATTTTATGAAACTTTATATATATATAGAGAGAGAGAGGATGGAAGAATGAAAAATTGGCAGGACGTGGTGTCAGGAGAAAACGGCCGAAAATTGACTGAGGAACAAAAAGCTGAGATATAAGGTCCTCTGACTTATGGTGAGCTCACAAACGCACTTAGATCAATGTCAAATAATAAAACGCCGGGGACTGATGGCTTTAGTGCAGAATTTTTTTAATTCTTCTGGAAGGATCTGGGCATCTTTGTTCTCAGAAGCTTAAACGAGGCGTATGAAAGAGTTGAATTGTCGTCTGTCCAGAAACAGGAAATAATTGCACGGGTGCGAAGAAAGTAACCGACAGTTCTGTCTCGAGAATAACGCGATCAGCCTCTAAATTCGTGCGCGTTTAAGTCGCAAGACTGGATGTTAGTCTTGATCCTGTTCATGTACATACATTTACGTCCTTTTTTCATGTGTGGCGTCCTTGATTACCTGTATTCCCAAGCATGATAGCGATAGAACTCGCTTGAAAAACTGGCGCCCTATATCACTTCTGAATGTATTAAATAAGCTAGCCTCATCTTGTATCGCTAACAGACAAAAAAAATGATACCCCACATAATAAGGGATGAGCAAAAAGGGTTCATAAAAGGAAGATACATAGGAGAAAACATCCGGACAATCTATGACATTTATACGAAGCAAGAGAGCAGAACATTTCAGGGCTCCTACTCTTAGTTGATTTTGAAAAAGCTTTTGATTCTGTGTCTAGGAATTTTGCAGAGGAGTGCCTGCCGTCTTTTATTTTATTTTTGGAACTTCAATCACTAACTGGTTTCGAACTTTAACAAAGGGTGCAAACGCGTGTGTACTCCAAAATGGTCATAGGTCCCATTGTTTTCCAATATTGCGTGGAACCCGTCAGGGATATCCTTTGTCATGCTACATTTATCTCCTCTGCGCTGAAGTCCTTAATATCGTGGTACATAAAAATAAAAGCATAAAAGGAATTCGCATACATGAAGAAGAACACACCATTAACCAGTTTGCTGATGACACCGAGTTCACTTTGGACGGACCGGAAAAATCACCTCTACACCTTAAACCTATACAAAGAAATGTCTGGATTAAAAATCAATCCTCAAAAAACTAGGGCAATCTGGATTGGGGCAAAAGTTAACTCTACGGATTGTGCAGGGAGGTGGATCTGAATTGGACTGCTGAGCCTTTTAAAGTCTTAGGAATATTTTTAACAACAGATTTAAATGGAATGGTAGAATTAAATTTTGAAGAGGTATTTAAGAAAATCATGAGACTTCTGGATACATGGAGGCGGCGGAATCTTACAATATTCGGTAAAATCCTGGTGATAAAAGCATTATCACTTACTATCTATCTTATAATTCTACCCAGACCACCAGACAGTTTCTTGAAAAAGATACAACATGAATTCTATAGGTTCATTTGGTCTGGTAAAATAGATAAAATAAAAAGAGAAACTCTTATTTTAGACTATGACAAAGGGAGTCTAAAAATGATCGGTATAAATAAATACAATGATGCATTAAAACTGACATGGATGAGCAGATTGGTCAAAAACCCTGTACTCAATAGTTCCTGTAAGTAGGTGGATGTCAAAGTGTGGATGGAAACGGGGGGATATATCAAGAAAACAGTGGGCGACAAAATAAGAAATCCTTTCTGGCAGCAAGTGTTAATGGCGTGGAATAAATTTATGATTCGAATTAAACTTAAAGCAACTGGAAGTTATTTGCAGCGGCCGCTATGGAATAACTTAGAATTTGCTGACAGCGGTTATTTCTTAAGAAAATGGTTTGATGTTGGGATAAAAACTGTCAAAGACATTGTGAAACATAACGGAATGTTTAAATCCTTTGAGGAGTTACAGTCAGAATTCAAAGTTCAAGGTCACTTTCTTGAGTCTGCTAAACTACTGCAAATAATTCCGTGGGAATGGAAGCAGGAAATTGAGCAAATAGATATTCGTACTGAGGAAAAACAGCACGAACCCTCAATTAGAGCATTGTTGCTTTCAAATAATAGCAGAAAGGCTAGATTCTTCTATGGAATGCTGCAGAATACATTCCTACGGCACAAAAAACGTGGGAAAATAAACTAGTAAAAATTGACTTGCCCTGGGAGATTTATTACCAATTGCTTTTTAAATCTTGTCAAGAGTTGAGAATCAGAGAATTTTAGTACAAGATTCTTCATCGTATTTTGCCAGTCAATAGTCTAGTTTATAAGATGAAGCTCACTCAGACTAAACTATGCACTTTTTGTCAGACTGAAGTTGAAACAATAGAGCATCTCTTTTCTGGATGCAAATACAGCAGATCCCTGTGGGTAAAATTGAGTGATGTCATTAAAGAAAAATGTGATAGAGAAGTATCTTTTACAGAACTAGAGGTACATTTTGGGAAATTAAATGAAAATGCAAACACCAATCATATCATTTTGCTCGCAAAAAGGCATATCTATCATCAGAGATTGAATGATTTGCTTCCAGACTTTGTTGATTTCACTTTTTATCTGTCCAGTATAATTAAACTTGAGTATATTGCTGCAAAAAAGAGAGAAAAGATTGAAAAGTTCAATGATAAATGGAGTGAATTTATCAATGCTGGTGTCATTGTTGTGTAAAACGGAAACTGTGACATTGGTTCATATAAGCAAATCTATTGCAGAGGTCTGCAGATGTCT
>JAWQFJ010016742.1:42500-82320 GCA_034096865.1 Theodoxus fluviatilis | reverse complement strand
ATTTTCAATAAAAAGATGTAGGGTCGGCACCCCAGAATAGGGTAGGTCGGGTTACCGTAACCACACCAATTTTTTTTTTGGCCTAACATGTCTGAATAAATAATGCATTTCGTCCTGACACTTCTGTCTTCTTTGGAACCCATTAGCCCTGTCCATTTCAAGTAGTAAATCTTGGAAATGAGAGAGAGAGAGAGAGAGAGAGAGAGAGAGAGAGAGAGAGAGAGAGAGAGAGAGAGACACAGAGAGAGAGAGACAGAGAGAGAGAGAGAGAGAGAGAGAGAGACAGAGAGAGAGAGAGACAGAGAGAGAGAGAGACACAGAGAGAGAGAGAGAGAGAGAGAGAGAGAGAGAGAGAGAGAGAGAGAGAGAGAGAGAGAGAGAGAGAGAGACAGAGAGAGAGAGAGAGAGAGACAGAGAGAGAAAGAGAGAGAATGAGAGAGAGAGAGACAGAATGAGAGAGAGAGACAGAATGAGAGAGAGAGAGAGAGACAGAATGAGAGAGAGAGACAGAATGAGAGAGAGAGAGAGAGAGACAGACACACACACACACCCACAAAAACACACACACACACACACACACACACACACTTCCAGACAAGATACAAAAACCCCACAGACACAAGATACATAAATTTGCAAAATAAAGAGAAAATTAGGCAGCAGAATGAAAATAGCAGTGACTTGTCACCAGCTCTGCTCACTCAGTAGAACCAGGAGTCTCTTCAAGTGACCCCACATTCTTGCTCCACAAGGGTCTATCCTTGCCCCGCAGCGCCAGGCTCCTGTAGTTCTTGCTGCATGCTGGTCATGCCCATGCATCACAAAGCTACAGGGACGGGCTGGCTACAGAGGCAGACAGCCCACTCCATCTATCAAGAGTGACATTGGCCCACACTTACACTTACAAGGGGCAAAATCTGCATAGACACCACCACCAAGACAAAAATCTCCTGAAAACCCCTGGCAACATGGAAAATTCTGAACTGAAAATAACACCAGATGCATGACAATCATAATGTTAAGAATTAACTACCAGGCCCTTGGGAAATAAAATTCATTGTTATGAGGAATAGAAACAATTGTGTGGTGGTTTTTCCTCATTCCTCATTTAGGCGTGTTTCCCAGGGCTACAAGATATGTCTACAGTTATCATTTATTCATGTTTCAAAAGAAAAGAACAACATAATTCTAGATCACTGTAAGTTGAAACAGAGAAGTTGAAAATGAGTAACTTAAAAACATTCAAACAGGCATAAATTTAAAGCAAGCAACTATTTCTAAACTCTAATAAGAAAAGGGAGGGAGGGAAGGAGGGACAGAAAGATGAATGGACGAACAGATGAATGGATGGACTGGATGGATGGATGCCTCCCTCCCTTCCTTTTTTAGAATTAGAGTGTAGAAGGGAGGGAGGGAGGGGGGTTTGGGGGGGGGGGGGGGGGGGAGTGAGAGTGAGAGGCAGGCAGGCACACACTAGGTCACTGAGTGCACATGTATCTATATTTGCTCAGCACCCTCTCCCATTCCCTCACTCCCAGAGGAGTGGGAAACAACTTAATGAATACTGACTCAAATTTGCCCTCCCCCACTCAGTCACTGCACATATTTCTCAAAGCCTGCACTCCCACAACAGAGGCTGTCCTGAAGGTGAAATAAAGCCACAGCTTTGTCAGAACCAACAGTGAGCCAACAGGTAGCATTCCAACAACCGAGTAAAGCGGGTTGCCAGTGGCATGGGAAAAACCAAGAAGACAGCCTTGCCAGAACCGCTGAAAAACAGAGCAGACAACCTTGCCAGTAGCGCTGTAAAACCGAGTAGACAACCTAGTGCTGTAAACTGAATAGACAGCCATGCCAGTAGCACTGTAAAACTGAGTAGACAGCCTTGCCAGTCACGCTGTAAAACTGAGTAGACAGCCTTGCCAGTCACGCTGTAAAACTGAGTAGACAGCCTTGCCAGTAGCACTGTAAAACTGAGTAGACAGCCTTGCCAGTCACGCTGTAAAACTGAGTAGACAGCCTTGCCAGTCACGCTGTAAAACTGAGTAGACAGCCTTGCCAGTCACGCTGTAAAACTGAGTAGACAGCCTTGCCAGTAGCGCTGTAAAACTAGGTAGACAGCCTTGCCAGTCACGCTGTAAAACTGAGTAGACAGCCTTGCCAGTAGCACTGTAAAACTGAGTAGACAGCCTTGCCAGTCATGCTGTAAAACTGAGTAGACAGCCTTGCCAGTAGCACTGTAAAACTGAGTAGACAGCCTTGCCAGTCACGCTGTAAAACTGAGTAGACAGCCTTGCCAGTAGCGCTGTAAAACTGAGTAGACAGCCTTGCCAGTCACGCTGTAAAACTGAGTAGACAGCCTTGCCAGTAGCGCTGTAAAACTGAGTAGACAGCCTTGCCAGTCACGCTGTAAAACTGAGTAGACAGCCTTGCCAGTAGCGCTGTAAAACTGAGTAGACAGCATTGCCAGTAGCACTGTAAAACTGAGTAGACAGCCTTGCCAGTCATGCTGTAAAACTGAATAGACAGCCATGCCAGTCATGCTGTAAAACTGAGTAGACAGCCTTGCCAGTCACGCTGTAAAACTGAGTAGACAGCCTTGCCAGTAGCACTGTAAAACTGAGTAGACAGCCTTGCCAGTCATGCTGTAAAACTGAGTAGACAGCCTTGCCAGTAGCACTGTAAAACTGAGTAGACAGCCTTGCCAGTCACGCTGTAAAACTGAGTAGACAGCCTTGCCAGTAGCGCTGTAAAACTGAGTAGACAGCCTTGCCAGTCACGCTGTAAAACTGAGTAGACAGCCTTGCCAGTCACGCTGTAAAACTGAGTAGACAGCCTTGCCAGTAGCACTGTAAAACTGAGTAGACAGCCTTGCCAGTCACGCTGTAAAACTGAGTAGACAGCCTTGCCAGTCACGCTGTAAAACTGAGTAGACAGCCTTGCCAGTAGCGCTGTAAAACTGAGTAGACACCCTTGCCAGTAGCACTGTAAAACTGAGTAGACAGCCTTGCCAGTCACGCTGTAAAACTGAGTAGACAGCCTTGCCAGTAGCGCTGTAAAACTGAGTAGACAGCCTTGCCAGTAGCACTGTAAAACTGAGTAGACAGCCTTGCCAGTCATGCTGTAAAACTGAGTAGACAGCCTTGCCAGTCACGCTGTAAAACTGAGTAGACAGCCTTGCCAGTCACGCTGTAAAACTGAGTAGACAGCCTTGCTAGTAGCACTGTAAAACTGAGTAGACAGCCTTGCCAGTCACGCTGTAAAACTGAGTAGACAGCCTTGCCAGTAGCGCTGTAAAACTGAGTAGACAGCCTTGCCAGTAGCGCTGTAAAACTGAGTAGACAGCCTTGCCAGTAGCGCTGTAAAACTAGGTAGACAGCCTTGCCAGTAGCGCTGTAAAACTGAGTAGACAGCCTTGCCAGTAGCACTGTAAAACTGAGTAGACAGCCTTGCCAGTAGCGCTGTAAAACTGAGTAGACAGCCTTGCCAGTAGCACTGTAAAACTGAGTAGACAGCCTTGCCAGTAGCGCTGTAAAACTGAGTAGACAGCCTTGCCAGTAGCGCTGTAAAACTGAGTAGACAGCCTTGCCAGTCACGCTGTAAAACTGAGTAGACAGCCTTGCCAGTCATGCTGTAAAACTGAATAGACAGCCTTGCCAGTAGCACTGTAAAACTGCACAGACAGCCTTGCCAGTAGCGCTGTAAAACTGCACAGACAGCCTTGCCAGTAGTGCTGTAAAACTAGGTAGGCAGCCTTACCAGTAGCGTTGTAAAACTGAGAGAAGACAGCCTTATCGGAACAGCTCGGTAAAAATACAGAGCTTTGCAAGTAGCTCTGAAGAATCAAGTACATGAAGTACTTAAGTTTTGCTTGTATCACACTCAACAACAAAAAATTACAATCTTCTAAGTTCCATGGAAAAACTTGAGTAAGAGCTTCAGGGCCGTATGCAGAACGGCGAGTTATTTTAACCCTGATTTATCTCTCAACTCAGATGATTCCAACTGTCTGTTCTGCTCTCCCTTGGCTGGAAACCAGGATATATCTAAGAAAAGCACAACCTAGGATCCTCTGTTGAGTGTACCTTATCTAACCGATCAAGATAACCCGGGGTTAGGGGATAAATCAAGTGTTAAAAAGATAAATCGCTGTTCTGGATACGGGCCCAGCACAGCACTGAAGAAAAAAACAGAGAGCTTTGCCAGTGGCACTGAATAATTGAGTACTAAGACAGCTTTGCTACTACCACCCTGTAGACAGCTTTGCTACTACCACCACTCACACACATTTGTAGACAGCTTTGCTACTCCACCGGAAAACTTAGTGGACAGTTTTGCTGGTACCACTGAAAAATGTACTAGACAGCCTTGCTAGCCCACTGAAAATTTAAGTAGATCTATGGCTTTGCCACTGGCACCAAAAACATTTATTAGACAGCTTTGCTAATAGTGGTACCACTGAAAAATTTAGTAGAAAATTGGGTAAGATACATTGCTTGTAACATTGAAAATCTTAGTAAGATACTTTGCTTGAAGCACTGAAAATTTAGTAAGATACCTTGCTTGTAATACTGAAAATCTTAGTAATATACTTTGCTAACTGTTGTAGCACTGAAAATTGAGTAAGATACTTTGCTTGTAGCACTGAAAATTGAGTAAGATACTGTGCTCATAACACTGAAAATCTTAGGAAAATACCTTGCTTGTACAGTAGCACTGAAAGCTGAGTAAGATACTGTGCTTGTAACACTGAAAATATTAGGAAAATACCTTGCTTGTACTGTAGCACTGAAAACTGAGTAATATATCTTGCTAGAAGCAACAGCACAGAAAAATGAAAGTAGACAGTCATGTCAGATGCACTTGACATCCAAGGAGACAGCCTTTTCAGTACTGCTAGGAAACCAACATGTCAGATGCACTTGACATCCAAGGAGACAGCCTTTTCAGTACTGCTAGGAAACCAAGTTGGACACTTTATCAGCAGGAGTAGAAAACTGACAAGACAGTCTCTGCAAATGCAAAGGAAAAGCAAATAGACCAACCTTGCCGTGATTACTGGAAACCAGCAGCAATCTTTACAAATGCACCGAGGAATTTAGGGGCTAGCTCTGGAAGAAGTGCTGGAAATGCAAAAACAAATTCCTAACTGTATGGAAAAAGCAGGCATTCCTAACTGTGGCACTTGAAAACTGAGCAGAGGACTGGACATCCCTAGATTTCAACACTTGGCAGTTTGCAGTCAGCACAGAACCCTCCCTGCCCCTACACTGACAAGAATGGTGTCCATGGGTGAGAGGCTGCTGGAAATTTATTGCAGCCCACTGCCTGAGGGGAATGTGAGGGGAATGTGAAGGCACACCTGCCTGTCGAAGTGAGGTGAAGAAATCCTGCCTTGAAGAGCAGTGAAGAAAAGGTTAGTCCCTGCCTGTTCCTCATAGCAGCAAAATGTTGCCCCAGTGACCAGTAGTGCTGTGAATAATGTAGAGCTGAGAGAGAGAGAGAGAGAGAGAGAGAGAGAGAGAGAGAGAGAGAGAGAGAGAGAAAGAAACAGACAGACAGAGGGACAGACAGATGGACAGACAGATGAACGAACGGAAGGACAGACGGAAGGAAGGAAGGAAGGAAGGAAGGACGAAAGGAAGGATGGATGGACGGAAGGAAGGACGGACGGACAGACAGACAGATGGACAGACACACAGACTGACAGAGAGAGAGAGAGAGAGAGAGAGAGAGAGAGAGAGAGAGAGAGAGAGAGAGAGAGAGAGAGAGAGAGAGAGAGAGAGAGAGAGAGAGAGAGAGTTTTACTAAGACACAATCACAATGAATTTGTGAAGGACAGGCAAGAGTCAGAGGGAAGTATGGGTTGGATTAATCATGGAGGAAAGAGCACATCAGTTATAATGAGATGTTTCTGGGCAACTCTGAGGGGAGAAACTGCAGCATGAGTCAACAAGAGAGGAAGACATTATATGTGTTTTATCAAATAAAGGCAGAAACATCACATAGTTGTGGCAATAGTCACAGTAACTTCCAAGAAACTTCCACAATGAGTACCTGCAGGGAATTTGTTGGGATCATCATGAAGTTACACTCCTAAGAGTCGAACTAGCCAGACAGGCTGGTCTGGTGAGGCCAGATAGCAACATCACAGATTGAAGGTGTAATAAGAATCACTGCTGATAACACTATCATATTCATAAGCATCAGCATCAGAGATAACATGCACAGTTCAAGTGGACAAAGTTGACAAGGTCAAATGAGATAACACCCTTGTATTCAGTATGCCCATCAGGAGCACTACTGTCAAAATGCATGTCTTGGTTCAGGGGGAAATCCCAACTCTTTAATTCTTCAACAACAAATGATGATGAAGACAACACTGATGACTGCTTCCAAAGACCATGCATTGCTGCTCTATTCATCACAACAAGATGTTGTCCATAGGCACATATTTTGATTTGTCAATGAAACTATGAGACTGTGTGTGTGTGTGTGTGTGTGTGTGTGTGTGTGTGTGTGTGTGTGTGTGTGTGTGTGTGTGTGTATGTGTGTGTGTGTGTGTGTGGTGTGTGTAGAGTGGTGGGTGGAATGGGGTGGGGGGAAGAGTGGGGTGGGAGTGCGGGGAGTGGGGGTGCGGGGATTGGGGATGAGGGGATTGGGGAAGGGGGCGTCAGTTACCATGGTTTGCAGTTGAAAACAACTAGGTATCTCTAAAATTTTAAGAGTGAACTGAAGTTACTGGAGCACGCCAGGTCAAATTCCCACGCCTCTCCCGGCACATCAATAACGCAGGGTTTCTGTTCCGCCACAATGAATTAAGTCATGCAGTCGCTCAACCCAGAAACGCGAGACGATTGAAAAGAACTCAGGAATGTGAAGGGATGTCTGTCAAACGGTTTGGGGCACACACAATGGTGAACGAGAAACCCGAAACGTTCAATCCTGCTCTATTCAGCTGTTCCGGTTTAAAACTCGCCAGTAATGGCATGCCATGCGGAATGAGAGGGCAGTGAAAACATTACGTGACAGTAGATACAAAAGAAAAGGAATTTTACAACGAAACATTGAGACATCCGAAAGCACAACGACAGACTTGGCGGTTAGTAGCGAGTCGACGAGAGGGGGTAAGTGTCTTTAGCAAAATGGCAATCAGGGTCACTGAGTCACATTCCGAATTCCATAACAAACACATTGACATTATTATTACACTCAAGGCAATCTCGTGTGATGCATTGACTTTAAGCCGCATGTTACGAAATCAGAAGCCCATGCAATCTTCTCGACGATGCGATTATTTTGGATTTCAACGGCTCATTAAAGCCTCTGTCTAGCCAGCATAGTCCGCCTATGGGCACAGACACTGACGTAAGTTCAACAGCAAAAGAGAACTTGTCAAGATTCCGCGCGGAGCACCGTTCCGGCGTTCGCTGCACCAGATATCGATCGAGAGAACTGTCACCAAACAAAACAATGGCACGGCTAACTTGCTTAGCTGTGAGTCTAGAAAAGTGCACAGAAATTAGACAGACGAAAAGAATGCAACGACCACTGCTGCCGCTTCGTCCAAACGCTACACCCTCCCCCAACTTGGAGAACCGGTTGACAATCGAGCATCTGAGAGCATTATCCGATGGTAGCTGCCACTGACTGCCACTGGCACTGGCTTCTGTTGTTTTCATTGCGAAGCAACGCGTACTTAAAGAAAACGTCACACAAACATATCATTCTTGTAGGGGTATAAGTAATGGATGCGACAATTCCGGCGCGCCGGAAGAGATTACTGTGCGATCATTACTCACTGGAACAGGTGATGGGAGACACTTACCTACGCGATCAGAGTAACTCCGCCATCGCCGTGACCTGAGGGTGCCCGTATCGAGAGGTCGCAAGCCTCGCTCTGGATCTCCGAAGCCGTCTCTTGTCTACACGTGCGTCCGGTTCTTGTTGTTGTTTTCATTTCGTCTATTTGTGCCTTCAAGAAGTTCTTTGTCTTCTTGTGTCGTATTTATGATTAAATCGAGTTTGTTTTACAACTTTCAAAATAAATTTTTGAGTGGCAGTCGCTTAGTTTATTTTTTGCTTGCATCTCGAAATAGAGGTCTTCCGGTCAGCATCGTGTTCCGGCAGACGCCGAGTCATTCTGTTGTTACGCACACAACGATCAACCGGCTTTTCTACAGTCGCGTGCTCAAACGTTGCAGAGCTTTCACGTCCGTTTTTGAATTCACAGAAGAAGGCCTTGCACTTGCTACAATGGCAGAGCAGAAGAAGAAACCATTCGAAAGATTGCCAAAGGATGTGATTCCATCGAAGTATTGCATTCGGCTACACCCCAATTTGAAAACTTTCACTTTTGAAGGTTCGGAAGATATTATCGTTGAGGTAAGTAACGACATAGCGAGCGTTCAAAGTGCATTGTCAGATTGTGTCAAATCTAACGTCACAGGAACGTGATTGGTATTGATGTGTTTTTATGCAAGTTTTTATGGATGAGAAAGATTTGTTGAAATGGTCAAGCTAGCAGATGGCTTTGTCATTTTGTGTTGCGCCAGTCTGACCAGATCTTGGGTTCTTACCCCAGATCTAGGCCAACATATTTTTTATTTGGGCGACACTACCGATGGAATGATAGTGCAGAAAGGCCAAAAACTTCACACAGTGTTCCACTGAGAAGACCGTAACTCGGCCATATGCTTTAACCAACCGAATCATTGGCTCTTGAATCCACCTGTTCCAAATCAAATCACACATGGTGATGGTCACATATATATAGCCTATGTAGGCTGCATAGCATTTCTGTCCATTGGCATTGCACGATTTCAGTTTGATAATGATAATGCAACAGTTTTTTTTCCTGCTCTGTCGTTTACATTCCAGCAGTTTCAGTTTGCTCTGTTCAGGAGAAAACACAATAATGGGAACATGTCGACTGTTTTACATATTTTGTTTTTTTAATCACGTTCGTAGAGAGCTTATTATTTTTCTGACCAATATTGGGGCAATACGAAAGCAGGCATATCTGAACATGCATTTCCCCATTGGTTCACACATAGACATCTTTAGCGCCATCATTTTATTCCGTTTTTTCTTTCTTTCTGGGGTGTGGGGATAGGGTGGGAGAGGAAGATAAGGCAACAACAACGACAAGAAGAACCAAACTGTAGTTGTCATCAAGGTAACATGGAGATTAAAAAAAGGAGGGGTGGGGGATGTTGGTGGTAGGCTTGGGTGGGTGGGTGCTTTTTTACCTTTATGGTGCTCTTAGAAAGATGGGGCAGCATGCAGTTTGTTGTTTACCTTAGATTTTTATTTCTTAACCCCCCCCTAAAAAAAGTTTAGGCTCGGCAGGACAAAATAGGGTTGGTTGGGTTATCATAACCACAACTATTTTTTGGGGGGATGGGGATAAGGACATATTGTTTGCACTCAAATTGTGCTCTGGCAGTGTGTTAATCTGTTAGTTCCTTTGTTTGTTTGTATAACTATAAGGATTGCTTTAATTTTTCTTATTCTGCTGAAACTGAAAGGCAGACTTAGCAGTGCTCTAATGCAACAACTTGAAAATATAATTTGCAGTTATAGATCTATTTATTTGAAGCAGAAAGATAACAGTTCACTTATATGATGATCTTGTCGACATAATACTAATTCTGTGATGGAACAGAGTGTGATAATGGGGAACCTAACAGCAGTAGTTGGAATTATCCCTCTAATTGGAAGCTGCTTATGCCCCCACAGATAGGCAGGAGTGTAGATGCATGCATAATATTGAATTAATGATTAGCTGCCTAGGCTTGGTGTGACAGTTTTCTATGAAGGTTAAGGGCAGACACATTCACATTGTTGTAAATTGGACTCTGATTTGCAGGTAATAAACAGTGTCAGCAGCGTCACCCTCAACTGTGCTGACATTGTTGTGAAGGAGGCTGCTTTCTGTGCTGATGGTGAGTGATAAACCTCTATGGAATATAATGGATAGAACAGTCAGGACCATTTCAAATGCATCTCTGGTTTATGCATTTGTATAACATGCATAGACTTGTAAAAATATCTTGATATTTGAGAAAGTAAGGCTCCTACTTAATAAGGTATGTTTTGTGCAGATTTTATTGTAAATGGATTTAACGACCTTTGGAGTAAAGATATCCTGTGGTTCTAAGTGAGTTTTCCTGTATTTATCACTTATATGGAAGATGTGAAGCTGTAACTAGATCTAAGTGAGTTTTCCTGTATTTAAACTGACATATGGGAGGTGTGAAGTTGTAAACTAGATCTTCAGTGCATGAGGGCAGTGTCAGGCATTTCATTAAAAAGTGGGTTTGGCTCTCTGCTGGCTGTAGTGTACATGGCATTTTACAGGAAAGCTGAGTAGAGTATCTGATGATGTTATAGGGCATTTTGATGGGTTAAGGGTCAAAGGGATAATAAATCAATGTCAGTTACTATCTAAACATACCTCTTCTCCCATCTGTTGAAATTTACCTCTTTTGTAAAGCAAATCTGATTATGATTATCATTATCATCATCTGCAGTGAATCTATTTTCTGGCAGACATCATATACTATGTACTTACAGCAAGAAAAATGAAATATGTCATAGATTGATGCCAAGATGATAAAAAACAAAGAGTCAACTGAGAGAGGGCAATGAAGACAGTAACCAGGGGGAAAGAACGGGAAAGAAGTGGTTCCGTGTTTCAGGTGACCATTGGACCATTTTCCTTTTGCAAGTCCTAGAGAAGCTGACACATGAACCTGTAGCCACTAACTTGACTAAGGGGTGAGATTGATATGATTTTTCGTTGTTGCAGTTCTTGCTCTGGCTACAGCAGCTGGGGAAAGTTTATACTCATGGCACTGAAGTTGAGAATATTTATTGTAGGGTTAGAAACAAGTTCTGAATGTAATAACATTCGGTTCTCACAGACTTTCCAAGTTACAAGTGGGGTAGTTGCTCATAATGAGGACACCCCCCCCCCCCCCCACCCCCCACCCCCCCCCCCCCCCCCATCTTTATCCAAATGGAGCTTGTTTTGAAAATTCCCAGGTGGGCGGGCATAAGAATAAACCCACCCTGTCTAACCATGCAATTTATAAAAGACAAAAAAGACAAATAGGAAAATGGTTATTTGCTTTGCTCCTGTCTGATGATTTTCATGGTCAGTGGCTTCACATAATCAGTACAGGCATATAAGCTGTAACTCCATAAATTAATTTATGTGTTGTTTTAAAAGTGTGTATAGAATGTGTAGACAAAGGCTCTACTCTGTAGTCTTTGGTAATGATGTTGAGAGATAGAGGATGCTAGTGGGACGTGTGCTCTATGTATGTGCGTGTATGTGTGTGTGTATGTACGTGTGTGTGTATGTGCGTGTATATAGATATGTGTGTATGTGTGTGTGTGTGTGAGAGAGAGAGAGAGAGAGAGAGAGAGTATGCATGTTGTGCCTAGCCCTGCCTGTCACGACAGACCTCACAGAGTGAAATTTTGCTCAGGAGGTGGCGACTCCACTCTGAAAGCTGAAGTCTCCTTCGCTACTGAGGATGAAACGGTCAAGATCACCTTCCCGTCGCCTCTGCAGGTACGGTGTGTTACCTCCCTTGCTTGCTTATAGTGATGTGGCTTAGTCTTTCATCCTCCAACTGTTTGGCCTTTGAACTTTTCTAGGGTGCTCACTTGACTTACTCTTACAATGATAGCCATGACATGGATTTTTTACATGTAAAAATGTATAGTCCAGTGTTTTTTGGGTGTGAACATGGGATAGCTTGTGGAAGTCTCGAGAAAAAGACAGAATGATTTACTTTTGTCTGTAAGGTAACAAGTGAAATAATTCTGTGAGAGTCCTTGATGTGAGTGTGCGGTCTTTCCTCACTTGTTGCATCCTTGTTCTTGTGCTGCCAGGCTGGGAAAGGAAGCCTGAAGATCTCCTTCACGGGAGAACTGAATGACAAGATGAAGGGCTTCTACCGCAGTGTCTACAAGGGACCTGATGGGGAGGACAGGGTTTGTGCTGTCACCCAATTTGAGGTGAGACTGAGGAGTGGAAGTGTCACACATGCTGTTGCAGTGTTTAATGAATCAGGAAGGCTCTGGCCATATATTACACTCTTCCAGGAAGGCAGATAGGCAAGTTAAGAGTGTGTATGTGCGTGTGTGTGTGCGTGTGTGTGTGTGTGTGTGTGTTTGTGTGTGTGTGTGTGTGTGTGTGAAAAGCTTCAGAAATAGAGGGGGATGGGGATGAAGTGGTAATGAACAAAAGGTTTATTAAAACTCAGTTACAAATAATACACCGCATTGGCCTCAACAATACAAACTACCTTTTGTCTTCTCTTGAAGGTATGATGCAGATGCATAGTATCCAATCTTACTGATATCAGCTCTTCCACTGACAAAAGTGTCTTATCATCACATGTACTTGTCACTGTCATCAACCTGGAGATGTACATTCACCTGGCTCTTCATAGGTAAGAGAAGGGGTGGGGGTGGCGTGGGAGCATTTTGTGCAAAAATGCACAGGGAGGGTTAACATGAAACGTATGTTCTAGAGTCCTGGCTCAGAGATTCTTGAACTACATGTAGTGGAAAAGTTCATGGTATTTTTCAACTCTGTTTCCTGATGGCGCTTTAGAGTCTGTGGCTTGGTCATGCTAATTGGTTTTCTTCACTGCTGGGCAGGCAACAGATGCACGGCGAGCTTTCCCTTGCTGGGATGAGCCCTCGGTGAAGGCGGTCTTCGACATCACCATGGTGGTGC
Organism: Theodoxus fluviatilis; assembly: GCA_034096865.1. Lineage (NCBI taxonomy): Eukaryota > Metazoa > Mollusca > Gastropoda > Cycloneritida > Neritidae > Theodoxus > Theodoxus fluviatilis. The sequence goes on along the minus strand of JAWQFJ010016742.1, from coordinate 69,560 downwards.
CCAAGGAGCTTGTGGCCCTGTCCAACATGGTCAGTGCCTGAGTCATTTCTCTCCTGGGTGGTTTTGTCTGCCAATCTGTCTCTTTCTTTGCTTGCTTGCTTTTTTGTACAGATTAATTGTGGTGTGATGGACGTTATACCTATGTGTTCCATATACATACATACACATAGTGTGCTGTAGTTGTCATTGGATATATCTAAGTGCCGGGGTCGGTTGTACAGTTACTGAAAAGAAGTGTAGAAGACAAGCAACCGACTGTTTCTTTCATGAGCAAGTCTGGCCCTGAAGAGGGTCGTTTGGGGGTGATTACCCACAAAGAAACAGTCTGTTGCTTGTCTTCTACTCTTCTTTTCTGTAGTTGTCATTGTCAGCATGTGATTTGCTTGCTGGGCTTCATGACAGTTGAGTGGAGGGAGGTAGTTAGGAAGGGGGAGATGGTGGAGTGATTACAGCATGTGGCTTGCTTGCTGGGCTTCATGACAGTTGAGTGGAGGGAGGTAGTTAGGAAGGGGGAGATGGTGGAGTGATTACAGCATGTGGCTTGCTTGCTGGGCTTCATGACAGTTGAGTGGAGGGAGGTAGTTAGGAAGGGGGAGATGGTGGAGTGATTACAGCATGTGGCTTGCTTGCTGGGCTTCATGACAGTTGAGTGGAGGGAGGTAGTTAGGAAGGGGGAGATGGTGGAGTGATTACAGTATGTGGCTTGCTAGCTGGGCTTCATGACAGTTGAGTGGAGGGAGGTAGTTAGGAAGGGGGAGATGGTGGAGTGATTACAGTATGTGGCTTGCTTGCTGGGCTTCATGACAGTTGAGTGGAGGGAGGTAGTTAGGAAGGGGGAGATGGTGGAGTGATTACAGCATGTGGCTTGCTTGCTGGGCTTCATGACAGTTGAGTGGAGGGAGGTAGTTAGGAAGGGGGAGATGGTGGAGTGATTACAGCATGTGGCTTGCTTGCTGGGCTTCATGACAGTTGAGTGGAGGGAGGTAGTTAGGAAGGGGGAGATGGTGGAGTGATTACAGCATGTGGCTTGCTTGCTGGGCTTCATGACAGAGTGGAGGGAGGTAGTTAGGAAGGGGGAGATGGTGGAGTGATTACAGTATCTGGCTTGCTTGCTGGGCTTCATGACAGTTGAGTGGAGGGAGGTAGTTAGGAAGGGGGAGATGGTGGAGTGATTACAGCATGTGATTTGCTTGCTGGGCTTCATGACAGTTGAGTGGAGGGAGGTAGTTAGGAAGGGGGAGATGGTGGAGTGATTACAGCATGTGGCTTGCTTGCTGGGCTTCATGACAGTTGAGTGGAGGGAGGTAGTTAGGAAGGGGGAGATGGTGGAGTGATTACAGCATGTGGCTTGCTTGCTGGGCTTCATGACAGTTGAGTGGAGGGAGGTAGTTAGGAAGGGGGAGATGGTTGGAGTGATTACAGAATGTGGCTTGCTTGCTGGGCTTCATGACAGTTGAGTGGAGGGAGGTAGTTAGGAAGGGGGAGATGGTGGAGTGATTACAGCATGTGGCTTGCTTGCTGGGCTTCATGACAGTTGAGTGGAGGGAGGTAGTTAGGAAGGGGGAGATGGTGGAGTGATTACAGCATGTGGCTTGCTTGCTGGGCTTCATGACAGTTGAGTGGAGGGAGGTAGTTAGGAAGGGGGAGATGGTGGAGTGATTACAGCATGTGGCTTGCTTGCTGGGCTTCATGACAGTTGAGTGGAGGGAGGTAGTTAGGAAGGGGGAGATGGTGGAGTGATTACAGAATGTGGCTTGAGCTGCTCAACAATCCCTTCATCAGCTGGGATCTGTGTCTGATACATTTGCTGTGGGGCTGTAGCAGATGATGCGGAAGTAGCATAATTACTGGGTGAAATTGGCCAGCTTTAGCCTACCCTTGATCAAGCAGGTTCCCTGTTGTACAGCTGTGTCAGATGGTGCAGAAGTAGCACAACACTGAGGATGAAATTGCACTGTAGCTTTGACTTGCCCTGCACTGGGTAAAGTCTCAAGGCTGCATCACTTGTAGTCGTACCTTTCTCAAAGCATGCAAAGTGGGAATAACTCATTAACTGGAGGATGGGAGGCCCGTGAGTCATGAAATGGCCATCTTTATCCCCTCCTGGCTGTTTTCAATAGAGAAATGAAATGGGTGGGGGGCAGAGATTGCAGCAGTTACAAGCATTTGATGGTCATTTCAGGCTGCAGTTGAAATGGGTCATTCTCTGGAGCTGGGCTTAATCTTGTGACATTAACCCCAAAAAATTAATCCTATCAAAATTTAATAAAAACTAGTGTAAGTGAAGTTTAGGGTGTAATGTTCATGATTATATAAGGTAGAAGCTATTCCATGAGCTAACATGAACGCTACAGGGGATCGACTGATGCTGAATTGAAAGATCACCATTGTCGCCATTTTCGTCTTCCACCTTACGCAAGAGAGAGCAGTCAGCTGTATTTTCAAAATAAAGCAATCGCCGATGTTTTTTGTTATCAATTTATTTAAAAAGTTATTCGGTAAGACAATCATGCGTACTAGGCATGTTTGTTCGTATAATGGACATTTAAATCAGGTGAAATAGGTTGTTTTGCATCTTTGACGTAACTCGGAATCAAAACATTCGTACATCATTGTCTTCCGCATTACACTAGTGAGGGTAAAGCACAACGAAAGGAAAATAAAATGTTCAGTGAATCATAATGCAAAAGTATGTGAATCATTGGATTGTGTAATATTTAAACGATACACTCAATGTTATTTATAGTGAATATGTGTACGTAAAAGATTATTTTTCCTACAATGTGTGCACACGATGTCCAGATGCAAAAATAGTCCGCTTTAAAACCTGTCGATTCGAATCTCTGTAACCTTTTCAAATCAATACTTTTCAGGTTTATTATCGAAGGAAAGGGTTTCTTTAATACAATAACTAGTTATCTATACAAATTCAGCAGTTAATTTAGATAAATTCTTGCCGTATTGAGGTAGACCAGGCTGTAGATCAACGACGTAACACAAATGTACCGCATGGAAACGAAATTCAAACCGTGAACTAAAACTACACAACCACGTGGAAGATGGGACAGTTAACGTACTTATCCTTCCGCCGAAGCTCGCAGTTGAAAGCAATAAAAATAGTGCCAAATATTAGAACCCATTATAGTAAAATCTTCCCATTAATGACTACCGACGTAACATCTCAAACTGGAAACGAAATTTACCCCTAATCTTTAGTCACAAAATCCACAGCTTAACCGCATAATTATGGTTCTAAATTTAGTTAGTGTGCAATAATATTTCAGTGCGTAGTTGACTGTGGAACGTAGAGTCAACGCTTGAACTTGATTGGGAGGGAAAATAATTTCAAACACTGGATCACTAGGTGGAAACGAATGTTACGTCGCTGATGGAACAAGGGTATTGTCGTATATCTTACATACAAATAAACTTTAGGTAAAAGTATCAATTGAAATTTAAACTATATCCATTATACACTTGTTTCAACTTTTTAGAAGTTGTTTACACGTTTAAAATACACTGCATCCAGCCTCTTGATATAAATACGTCAAGCGATGTCACAAACGCAGCCGCCATTTTCGAACATTATTGCACACATTTTATTTAATTACAAACAAAGCAATGAATAAATCAACACAAAAAGCTCTCAGATTATCTTTTTAATCATTTTTTATTACAAACAACGTCAATTCTTAGCAAAATATGGAAAATGTAAAGTATATTATTGTTTTCAAATGGGGACCCACACATGGCACACAACTTCAGAGAATAACCCAAATGTAATGCTTTCTTATTTGATGGGCTGGAGGCCTGTTGTCAGTACATATTGTTCAGGTCTAGTTTTGTGTAAGCCAGTGTGTGTGCATTGCTGTGACAGCCCATGAAGAAGGAGTCTGTGTAAGCCAGTGTGTGTGCATTGCTGTGACAGCCTGTGAAGAAGGAGTCTGTGTAAGCCAGTGTGTGTGCATTGCTGTGACAGCCCGTGAAGAAGGAGTCTGTGTAAGCCAGTGTGTGTGCATTGCTGTGACAGCCCGTGAAGAAGGGGTCTGTGTAAGCCAGTGTGTGTGCATTGCTGTGACAGCCCGTGAAGAAGGGGTCTGTGTAAGCCAGTGTGTGTGCATTGCTGTGACAGCCCGTGAAGAAGGGGTCTGTGTAAGCCAGTGTGTGTGCATTGCTGTGACAGCCCGTGAAGAAGGAGTCTGTGTAAGCCAGTGTGTGTGCATTGCTGTGACAGCCCGTGAAGAAGGGGTCTGTGTAAGCCAGTGTGTGTGCATTGCTGTGACAGCCCGTGAACAGGGTTCGTACAGGTCATGGAAAACCTGGAAAGTCATGGAATTTGATTTTTCATTTTCCAGGCCTGGAAAGTCATGGAATTTCAACTTAGGTCATGGAAAGTCATGGAATTTAAGAAAGAAAAAAAAAGAAAGAAAAAAATACGTTTTCTAGGCTGTGCTTCGCGCGATACTCTCAATCTAATTTTAAACGCTGAGCAGGTCAGGAAAACGTGCCCTTGCATCCCATTGGTTAATTCTGAAGGCTCCTGTGCCTTCTGCTTCCTGATTGGTTCTTTGGCTAGGTGACCTCGTTTCATTTCCACGCCGGTCCGGTCAGTTGGTTCAAGCGAGGACAGAGTGAAAAGAGCATGTATTGTTTGTGGTGCAGTGTTTCTTTGAGAATCAGATTATCATCATGCCTGGAAAGTGTCGCTTTCAAGACTCTTGGACAGGAGACCCTGAATACCGTGAGTGGGTCATGCGAGCGAGAGTGGATGGGATGGCAAAGTGCCGATTTTGTGAAAAAGACTTTGCTGTATCCAACATGGAAGCGCAGCGTTGAAAAGCCACATGAAAGGTGTCGCGCACCAGGCGCGTGCTAAAAAACACCAAGAAGAAAAGAGCAAACGTCAAACACGAATATCAGATTTTGTTCAAACTGCAAAAAATGCTGAGACAGAGAGTGCTTCAAAGGTGGTGGTTCCAGCTGGCGCTGCTACGCCGGTCGAAACTAGGCCTGCACCCACTGGCAGTGGCAGTAGACCCACACAACACACGCGTTTGGGCCCATATAGGGACCAGATTGGGAAGCCCGATAGGGCCCTGATAGGGGTGACCAGATTGGGCCCGAATGGGGCGGTGCAAATGCAGCCCGATTGGGGCCGGATTGGGCAAAGTTATGGCAATGTGTGGGCCGGCCCAACTTTTCCCCGTTTGGCCCAAGCTTAGCCCAATCTTTGCCAGATGTGTCCCTGTTATGGCCCACGTTGGGCTGTGATCAGGATTTGACTGGGCCACCCCATGCTTTGCCAGATGTGGCCCTGTTATGGCTCACGTTGGGCTGTGATCAGGATTTGGCTGGGCCACCCCATGCTTTGCCAGAAGTGACCCTGTTATGGCTCACGTTGGGCTGCAAGTAGGATTTGGCTGGGCCACCCCATGCATGCTTTGCCACATATGCTGAATTACCGACTAAATTAATGTAAGACAGAAAAATACAACAGAACCAGAATAGGTAATTTCAATAATTTTTTTATGGACGCCATGCATGCCTTGATCGGTCGAGCATAATATGGGGATAATACAATAACAGTCAATCCAAACCAAACACATAATTACGGAGTAAACAAAAATGCAAGACATACAACTCAGACCTTCTAAACCTGTTGTACAGCGTCACTGAGAACAACATGAATTCCATGAAAAGGGGAGGTGGGGGGATGAGGAGGGGGAGGAGAAAGGGTGGGGGGAGGGGAGGGGGGGAAGGCAAGACAGCACAAGGAGAAGAGTGAGAGGAGGAAAGTGAAGAAAGTCAAGATCCGGGAAAGATTTTAAGAAGAGGTGGGTTGACGAAGAGGGGAGGGGATGTCATTCCAGATAGAGGGAACCTAATAGGAGAAAGAGTGTTCACCAAAAGACTTGTGTTAACTGGAGGGTTATGGAACTTGACTGAGCTATCCACACACACACACACACACACACACACACACACACACACACACACACACCCCTAGTTTTCTCAGTCTTAATTCTGTAAATTCTGTGGCAAAACATCTGCAGAGCGAGGATTTTCATATCTTGTCGAGGACCTTATAAAGAACGCACGCACGCACGCACGCACACGACAGACAGAAAAGCAGACACTCACACAGACTAGACAGACTAACGGACCCAAACACAGACCTAAAGTACACATGCTCACATAAACACGCACACATACACACGTGCGCGCGCATTTTATAGCGCGTACACACATGTAGATAGGCAGACAGACTAGACACGTGCACACACACACACACACACACACACGCCCCCCCCCCCCCCCCCCCCACACACACACACACACACACACCTAACTACAAGCGCGTATACGCACTCATGCATTCAGACACTCACAGATCGAATCGCAGATTCACTGACAGGCACAAACACACACAATTCACACTCGCGCACGCGCGCACTCACACACATTCACTTTGCACAAACACAAACGCGCACACACATACACTCACACACGTACGCACAGACAAACAAACAAACACACACACACACACACACACACACACACACACACACACACACCACGCACGAAAACACACACGCACACAAGCACGCACGCAGACAGACAGATGACAGACAGACAGACAGACAGACAGACAGACAGACAGACAGACAGACAGACAGACAGACAGACAGACAGACAGACAGACAGACACACACACACACAGGCACGATGATGGAGGTTCAGACGATGATGTCAACAAAATTTGTCCATCTTCACTCGATTCAATGTCTTTGACTTAGTAATTCACGCTCTACTGCATCGATGTGAGCTTTAGATCTCGCTCTGATTTTCCTCCTTTTGATCCAATAGGAATATGAAGCCATGATCAATGATCTATCTGTATCTCCCTCTGTAGCCAGTACCGTACAGTTTTACAAAACGTTAATTCTAGTTCTGCCCAGTTACACTGCAAAAGCGACAAATAGATCAGAAACACCGTCGCTAGATAGATATTTTAAAGTTGTTTAAAGACTCCAGCTCTATAGTAGGATAAAGGCGGACTTGCAACGTAACTTACGATCAAAAATCCGCTTAGCGCCAAACCGCCAACAAAGATTCTGCCGCCAATCCGCCAGGAAACGACAAAGCGAGCGACTGCAACAGTCTCAGACTGAATCACAAAATGCAACACAATGCAATATCAACCGGTAGATCAATCTATTGCAAAAATGCATTAACAATATTTAAATATATTTATTGTGACATCACATACACTTTAGACGTGATTGCTTTTCATTATCATAAACAGAAGCAGTTCCGCACAGAACTTTCACCTCACGCGATGCTGACGTGTTACTTGGCAAAGGTGTGGCCAGCTGGATTTTGGCCTGAAATGTCAAGGGAGATAACCATGACTTGCTTAGCCAAGTTGGGGAAAAATTGGGCGAAGTTAGGGCCAGTGTGGCCCCAGCTGCAGCCCAATCACTGTTGGGGCTAACGGCCAGGGCCAGATTGGGGCCAGATTGGGGGAAGGAAACCGTGCTGTGTGGGGATCTACTGGGATTGACACTTTCTTGACAACAGAGGACACACTGAAAGCAGAAATTTTGTGGACTTTGAAAATGGTCATCTCCCACTTCTCATTCTCCAGTACCAAAGGAATGAACGAGCTGTTCCGTCGCATGTTTCCCGACAGTGTCATCGCCTCCAAGTTTGCCTTGAGTGAAAGCAAAGCCCGGTACTTGATAACTTTTGGTCTGGGGCCACATTTCTTAGACATGCTCAAGGCAAAGGCCCGGTCTTCTGATTCTCTGGTGCTGCTCTTTGATGAGTCCCTGAATGCTGAACTTCAGAAGAAACAGCTGGATATCCATGTCCGATTTTGCTATTTACCATTTGGCGCTGGATCGAAATGGCGACCGCATGTCTGTTTCAAAATGTTGCTGTTTCTAACGTAATTTGGTCAAATATAGTTCTGGTTTAATTAGAATAGCTTAAATATATCATATTCAAGAAGGGGATAACGATATATATGCTCATTTCTAAGCCATTTCGAAGACATTAGCGCCATTTTGGTAAATAGCATGACCGTCAAAATCACACAATGATTCATGGCGAGTAAGAGCGTGACGGCGCAGATGCGATTTTGACGGACAAATCAGCTGAAATTGGTTAGTTTATTGAGGTTTTTGTTTCAGTTTATGCTAGAACAATCAGATAGGAAGATATTTATTGCAATATTTTGCACATATTGGAAAAAGTATTGTAGAACTCGGGACCTTCAGCGAGTGCTAAATAGACGCCGCACGCGATGTTCGAAGAAATTTCATCAGACCGGAAGTGGCCGTCGGTTCGATAGAATCCACTTTTTCTAGGATTCGCACATATCAATAACACAAAATACCAATGTAACATGAAAGATGAAAGTCTTTCTGAGTTGTCTAATTTTTTTAAACTAGTGGTAGGATTCCATGGTAATTTGTATCAAATCTTTGCGCTACTACAGTACTAGCCAAAATGCACTCGGCAATACCACTTCACTTTCATGGCTAATTGTGGACAATCCACAAAATATTGTGAATAAAAACAAGAATGAAAGTTGTTTATGAAGCAGAAGGTTTCAAGAACATGTGTCGTGTAGTTTTGTGTTAATCCGTCTTATTTCCGCTGAGAACATACAAGCCGATTACGTAAAAAAAAACACCCTCCGCCACTACCGACTCGTGGTGGCTCGACGGAGTTTGCATTTCGCGACTCGGGTTGGTCTCTTCTAAACACTCGTCCGTCGAAGTTTCTCATTTGATCAAGTTGAAACTTTACTACTCATTAGAGAAAAGATTGCTCTTTCGTTCGGTGTATGTTTGAACTTCCGGTGAAAATCGAAAGACGAGTTATGGATGAAAGTTCGAACGTCATCGGACATTTTGTTAAAATTTGCTCACTCCCGCTTTCGTACAGACACCCTCGGATTCTACAAGATTTCCCCCTTCCAACGCTATATTCGATGTTAATGTACGATGAATCTACTTTTTGTCTAGCGCCCGGATTGTGCGCTTGAAAGGAGAAAATAGGCGGAAATGTTCCACCTGTTTGTGCTCGATTACCACATTCAGCGTGCGTTAATCGTTGAAGCACCAGACAATTTGAGACAAAAGTATCATCATTTTAAGGAGTACTTGTTTGAAAATGTTCTGCATTTGTCAGTTTTTGAATCAATCTGCTGTAAAAATAATAACAAGAATTATATTTTTTTTTCAACGGGTGTATTGTGCGTGAGTTTGGTCGTGCGCCATACACTTTTCTCTTTAAAATTGTCATGTATCACAGTACGCTAGGTCATGGAAAATGTTGTTGAAGGTCATGGAAAGTCATGGAAAAGTCATGGAATTTTGTATCTAAAAACCTGTACGAACCCTGCGTGAAGAAGGAGTCTGTGTAAGCCAGTGTGTGTGCATTGCTGTGACAGCCCGTGAAGAAGGAGTCTGTGTAAGCCAGTGTGTGTGCATTGCTGTGACAGCCCGTGAAGAAGGAGTCTGTGTAAGCCAGTGTGTGTGCATTACTGTGACAGCCCGTGAAGAAGGGGTCTGTGTAAGCCAGTGTGTGTGCATTGCTGTGACAGCCCGTGAAGAAGGGGTCTGTGTAAGCCAGTGTGTGTGCATTGCTGTGACAGCCCGTGAAGAAGGGGTCTGTGTAAGCCAGTGTGTGTGCATTGCTGTGACAGCCCGTGAAGAAGGAGTCTGTGTAAGCCAGTGTGTGTGCATTGCTGTGACAGCCCGTGAAGAAGGGGTCTGTGTAAGCCAGTGTGTGTGCATTGCTGTGACAGCCCGTGAAGAAGGAGTCTGTGTAAGCCAGTGTGTGTGCATTGCTGTGACAGCCCGTGAAGAAGGGGTCTGTGTAAGCCAGTGTGTGTGCATTGCTGTGACAGCCCGTGAAGAAGGAGTCTGTGTAAGCCAGTGTGTCTGCATTGCTGTGACAGCCCGTGAAGAAGGAGTCTGTGTAAGCCAGTGTGTGTGCATTGCTGTGACAGCCCGTGAAGAAGGAGTCTGTGTAAGCCAGTGTGTGTGCATTGCTGTGACAGCCCGTGAAGAAGGAAACGGTGCTGGAAGGAGACCCTTCCCAGAAGGTGGTGGTGTACGAGTCCACGCCCGTCATGTCCACCTACCTGGTGGCCTTCGTGGTGGGGGACTACGACTACGTGGAGAAGCGGGACGCCGATGGTGTGCTGGTCCGAGTGTACACCCCTGCTGGCAAAAAGGAACAGGGGCAGTTTGCACTGGAGGTAAATCCTGAGAGTGGTTTGAAATTGAATTGTCCAGTGTAGGAGATTTTTCTCAACTTGAAATGGAGTTTTTTCATGCAACAACAGTAGTAGCATAATTTAAATATCCATTTTGACTTATGTAGTTTCATAGTGTGGAGTCATACAGTGCTTGTCATAAAGTTTTTTTTTCACCAAGAAATTATTAAAGAATTCAAAAGATGAGCATCTGAAGACCTATAGTTATAAACAATTGAACACTGATCTAATAACACATGACTTATCAAGCAGCCGGGAATAGCACAGCAGTGTTGTGACATCACTTTCATGCAAGACGCCTTGTGGCTGGCTGTGCTTGATGGATGCCGCCCCTGTTGAGTGCAGGTACACACGCTCACCTCACCTTCCCCCCAGGTTGCCGTGAAGACCCTCCCCTTCTACAAGAACTACTTTGGCATTGCCTACCCTCTGCCCAAGATGGACCTCATCGCCATCGCTGACTTTGCTGCTGGTAGGTCTGGCATTACCACCTGTTACAGACTGACAGCTGTACCCTTAATGAGTTCCTTCTCACAGTCTGTTGAATGACAGTGAATATAATTCATTCATTTCCTGAAATATGGCGTAGTGGCTTTAGAGTTTCTGCTAAGGTGATGAATGGAAAATACATGTCCTTGCACACTTGTACATGTATGCATGAACGTACGCAGGTGAATAAACCCATGCATATCTATGTACACTCTTGCACAGATTTACTTGTTATGCTTTACGAAGGGGGTTGGTTATTCACTAGAGATTACATGCACACATACATTCTTGCATACAACACACACACACACACACACACACACACACACACACACATTCAAACATACACACACCTACAGACATACACACACACACACACTATTGACATGCCACTCTGTGACTGCAGGCGCCATGGAGAACTGGGGGCTGGTGACGTACCGAGAGACGGCGCTGCTGGTGGATCCCCAGAACACCTCCTCCCGTGTCAAGCAGTGGGTGGCGCTGGTGGTTGGCCATGAACTGGCACACCAGTGGTTTGGCAACCTTGTCACCATGGTTAGTGGCCCTTTTTTCTTCTCTCTTTTTATGTTTCCTTTCCAACGAAATCTAGAAGTGCAGTTGCCATAATCAATGATGTGAGCTGCCAGATTAAAAACAATTTTTTGATGTGAAGAAGTTCCAATCTGTTTCGTCACATGATTGAATATCTGTGGCTGTGGCGTCTGTCTGAGAGTATGCCTACCCTAGATGGTAGTCATTATGAAGATGGCCTGCACCTTTCGTGGCACTCTTTCCAGTGTTTTGTTGAGCAAGTGGAAACAGACAAGACTGGTATACAGCCATAGATTATAGTTGAAAAGACAGTTGTCAAAGAGGCAACTGTCATAGAAACACATCTATTATACAATAGGAAAAAAACTTTTATCGTGCAAGGTCTATCTCCATGTTTGTTGAGTTGCCCATGAATTGAAGATACCCCTCAGTGCTGTTGTAATGAAGAGTGAAAGGGATCTTTGTCAGTGTATCTTGCTTACATTTAAAGTTTCTAAATCACTTCTTCAAAGACCTTCAGGGTTTCTATTCACAGGCTCTTGGACAGTCTGACCTTGAGCTGCATCAGCGGTCCTGCACTGTGTGGCTCAGTGAGAGAGCAAGCCACTGAGAGATAACGCTCATTGTTGGAATGTGTCTCATTGCAGGAGTGGTGGACTCACCTGTGGCTGAACGAGGGCTTTGCCTCCTGGATCGAGTACCTGTGTGTGGACCACTGCTTCCCAGAGTACGACATCTGGACCCAGTTTGTCAACAACGACCTGGGGCGCGCCTTGGAGCTGGATGCCCTCCACAACAGCCACCCCATAGAGGTGTGTTTGCCCTGTGTGACTGTCCTGTGTGACTGTCCTGGCTGCCCTCCACAACAGCCACCCCATAGAGGTGTGTTTGCCCTGTGTGACTGTCCTGTGTAACTGTCCTGGCTACCCTCCACAACAGCCACCTTATAGAGGTTTGTCTGGTCTGTGTGACTGTCCTGGCTGCCCTCCACAACAGCCACCCATAGAGGTGTGTTTGCCCTGTGTGACTGTCCTGTCTGCCCTCCACAACAGCCACCCATAGAGGTGTGTTTGCCCTGTGTGACTGTCCTGGCTGCCCTCCACAACAGCCACCCATAGAGGTGTGTCTGCCCTGTGTGACTGTCCTGGCTGCCCTCCACAACAGCCACCCCATAGAGGTGTGTTTGCCCTGTGTGACTGTCCTGGCTGCCCTCCACAACAGCCACCCATAGAGGTGTGTCTGCCCTGTGTGACTGTCCTGGCTGCCCTCCACAACAGCCACCCCATAGAGGTGTGTTTACCCTGAGTGAGTGTCCTGTGTGACTGTCCTGGCTGCCCTCCACAACAGCCACCCCATAGAGGTGTGTTTGCCCTGTGTGACTGTCCTGGCTGCCCTCCACAACAGCCACCCCATAGAGGTGTGTCTGGCCTGTGTGACTGTCCTGGCTGCCCTCCACAACACCCACCCCATAGAGGTGTGTCTGGCCTGAGTGACTGTCCTGGCTGCCCTCCACAACAGCCACCCCATGACTGTCCTGGCTACCCTCCACAACAGCCACCCCATAGAGGTGTGTTTGCCCTGTGTGACTGTCCTGGCTGCCCTCCACAACAGCCACCCCATAGAGGTGTGTCTGGCCTGAGTGACTGTCCTGGCTGCCCTCCACAACAGCCACCCCATGACTGTCCTGGCTGCCCTCCACAACAGCCACCCCATAGAGGTGTGTTTGCCATGTGTGACTGTCCTGGCTGCCCTCCACAACAGCCACCCCATAGAGGTGTGTTTGCCCTGTGTGACTGTCCTGGCTGCCCTCCACAACAGCCACCCATAGAGGTGTGTCTGGCCTGTGTGACTGTCCTGGCTGCCCTCCACAACAGCCACCCCATAGAGGTGTGACTGCCCTGTGTGACTGTCCTGGCTGCCCTCCACAACAGCCACCCCATAGAGGTGTGTTTGCCCTGTGTGACTGTCCTGGCTGCCCTCCACAACAGCCACCACATAGAGGTGTGTTTGCCCTGTGTGACTGTCCTGGCTGCCCTCCACAACAGCCACCCATAGAGGTGTGTCTGCCCTGTGTGACTGTCCTGGCTGCCCTCCACAACAGCCACCCCATAGAGGTGTGTCTGCCCTGTGTGACTGTCCTGGCTGCCCTCCACAACAGCCACCCCATAGAGGTGTGTCTGGCCTGTGTGACTGTCCTGGCTGCCCTCCACAACAGCCACCCCATAGAGGTGTGTCTGGCCTGTGTGACTGTCCTGGCTGCCCTCCACAACAGCCACCCCATAGAGGTGTGTTTGTCCTGTGTAACTGTCCTGGCTGCCCTCCACAACAGCCACCCCATAGAGGTGTGTCTGCCCTGTGTGACTGTCCTGGCTGCCCTCCACAACAGCCACCCCATAGAGGTGTGTTTGCCCTGTGTGACTGTCCTGTGTGACTGTCCTGGCTGCCCTCCACAACAGCCACCCCATAGAGGTGTGTCTGCCCTGTGTGACTGTCCTGGCTGCCTTCCACAACAGCCACCCCATAGAGGTGTGTTTGCCCTGTGTGACTGTCCTGGCTGCCCTCCACAACAGCCACCTTATAGAGGTGTGTTTGCCCTGTGTGACTGTCCTGGCTGCCCTCCACAACAGCCACCCCATAGAGGTGTGTTTGTCCTGTGTAACTGTCCTGTGTAACTGTCCTGGCTGCCCTCCACAACAGCCACCCATAGAGGTGTGTTTGCCCTGTGTAACTGTCCTGGCTGCCCTCCACAACAGCCACCCCATAGAGGTGTGACTGCCCTGTGTGACTGTCCTGGCTGCCCTCCACAACAGCCACCCCATAGAGGTGTGTCTGGCCTGTGTGACTGTCCTGGCTGCCCTCCACAACAGCCACCCCATAGAGTTGTGTTTGCTCTGTGTGACTGTCCTGGCTGCCCTCCACAACAGCCTCCCCATAGAGGTGTGTCTGCCCTGTGTAACTGTCCTGGCTGCCCTCCACAACAGCCACCCCATAGAGGTGTGTTTGCTCTGTGTGACTGTCCTGGCTGCCCTCCACAACAGCCTCCCCATAGAGGTGTGTCTGCCCTGTGTAACTGTCCTGGCTGCCCTCCACAACAGCCACCCCATAGAGGTGTGTTTGCCCTGTGTGACTGTCCTGGCTGCCCTCCACAACAGCCACCCCATAGAAGTGTGTCTGCCCTGTGTGACTGTCCTGGCTGCCCTCCACAACAGCCACCCCATAGAGGTGTGTCTGGCCTGTGTGACTGTCCTGGCTGCCCTCCACAACAGCCACCCCATAGAGGTGTGTTTGCCCTGTGTGACTGTCCTGGCTGCCCTCCACAACAGCCACCCCATAGAGGTGTGTTTGGCCTGTGTGACTGTCCTGGCTGCCCTCCACAACAGCCACCACATAGAGGTGTGTCTGGCCTGTGTGACTGTCCTGGCTGCCCTCCACAACAGCCACCCCATAGAGGTGTGTTTGCCCTGTGTGACTGTCCTGGCTGCCCTCCACAACAGCCACCCCATAGAGGTGTGTTTGGCCTGTGTGACTGTCCTGGCTGCCCTCCACAACAGCCACCACATAGAGGTGTGTCTGGCCTGTGTGACTGTCCTGGCTGCCCTCCACAACAGCCACCACATAGAGGTGTGTCTGGCCTGTGTGACTGTCCTGTGTGACTGTCCTGGCTGCCCTCCACAACAGCCACCCCATAGAGGTGTGTTTGCCCTGTGTGACTGTCCTGGCTGCCCTCCACAACAGCCACCACATAGAGGTGTGTCTGGCCTGAGTGACTGTCCTGGCTGTTCGATTCAATGGCTTGATTTTGTAATGCACCGAGTTTGAATTGAGTTTGTATGTTTGTTTTCCTTGCTCTCCATCTCTTGGAATAAATTCAGTTTAGGCCCCCAGTAGGGATTGATGATTTTCCCTAGTGTACTCTCTGGATACCATCACTGTTGTCTGATTCAAATAATGTCGGGGACATGTCTATTCAAAGGCGAATAGTCAGGCTCATTCTTACACTAATGCTTATTCCTCATCAATTCATTCAAGATGTGTGTGTGTGTGTGTGCATGCATGTGTGTGTGTGTGCATGCGCGCGCGCGTGTGTGTGCATGCATGTGTGTGTGTGTGCATGCGCGCGTGTGTATGTGTGTTTGTGTGCGTGTATTTACAGACAGGTGAACTGATAGATATTTGGAGTGAGATTTCTTTGTGTATGTCCATGGAAGAGTTGTAATTTCTTCTGAAAAACCATGGTTTGAGAATGAATGATCTAGTGTGAAAGATGGTTTGTAAAGATAAGCAAAAGTTCTTATTTTGAAAGTAGCAGCCCCTGAGATTTTCAGAGACCCCATTCTACAGGAATTCTTTCCTATGGTTTTCTGGCCTGACATATGTCCTGGTTTGAGACTATCCAAATGAGAAACAGTATTGTGGTGGCGTGTCCTGCCTACGCTCACTCTGAGTTGTCTTCCTTGCTAGGTGCCTGTGGGACACCCTTCAGAAGTGGACGAGATCTTTGATGCCATCTCCTACAGCAAGGGCGCCTCAGTCATCCGCATGCTGCATTGCTACATTGGGGATGCGGTGAGTCCCCTTGCTGTGGCAGGGAGCACTGCTACATTGGGGATGCGGTGAGTCCCCTTGCTGTGGCAGGGAGCACTGCTACATTGGGGATGCGGTGAGTCCCCTTGCTGTGGCAGGGAGCACTGCTACATTGGGGATGCGGTGAGTCCCCTTGCTGTGGCAGGGAGCATTGCTACATTGGGGATGCGGTGAGTCCCCTTGCTGTGGCAGGGAGCACTGCTACATTAGGGATGCGGTGAGTCCCCTTGCTGTGGCAGGGAGCACTGCTACATTGGGGATGCGGTGAGTCCCCTTGCTGTGGCAGGGAGCATTGCTTGTATCACCTCCCACATCGCTACCTGGCGTGATCACCTCTTGGTGCTGTTATGCCCCCTTTTTATCCCACGTTGGGAGTGTGCATAGGGTAGAATCTACTGCCACTGTGGCTTAATCTAAGGGAGGCAACTCTTGACTTTCGGGGAAAACAAGATTGCACAATATGGCTTGAGGAATCATCTCATCACAGTTTGTGCATATGTTTGTCATACATTTAAGGGTAGCCGCGGGTCGACAAAACCGTTAAAATATTAATTTTTGGCTACTTTGAGATTTTGGTATAGTCAGCTCATATGAACACTGCTTTTCACATTGAGACCCCTGAGATAGCTTAGAAACTTATAAAAACCACTATAAAACAGACTTTTGCACACCCACCCTTCAAGAATTTACTCCGTTGCAGCTGAAAATTGTGTCGTTTTCTGTGAACAATTGCCGTGTTTCACCGCACGCTGTCCGCTCGCCGCCATTTTTGTTTGCAGCATGTAAGATATCGTTCGAAAGCGAGATCTCGCGGCTTCCAGGCTGACGCAATTGTGTTCCAAATATGGAAGACAGGCAGCTCTGCCGATCAATATTCATGAGGCACTCATCTGGCGTGTCTAACCAATCATCAACCGCGTCTTGGTTTTCTGACAGAATCCCCATCTGTGATTGGTTGGATTTGGTCACGTGACCGCCTATTTCGCGCCATGCCGTCTGCTCGCTCCGTGCAACTCTCAGTCAATTTGTCGCTCTTATCAAGCAGTCGTAGCTCTTTTCAAGCAGTCAGTTTATCAATAATACATGTGAATATGCCAAGGATGGGGTAGCAGGCATACGTGCAGTACAATCATCGGCTCCAGGACGTGACTGAACGAAACTCGTGGTCGAAACTACTCGCGGTCGAAACGCGTGGTGCCGGGAGCGTCTATTCCGTGTGCCGTACAGTCAGTTCGAGTATTTTGCTCTTCTCAAGCTTTCATCAGGTCAGATAGAAAATGTGAACATGCCGAAGGTGCGGTGGAATACTGTACATGCATTCAGAGGCTCCAGACGGCGGTCGAATGAAACTCGTGGTCGAAAGAAAGCATTGCAAGCCGAAAACACCGATGACGTAGATTCATCTGCAGCAGCTGATTCTGGATCATCAACACCCAGCACTACACTTCGTGCGACACCATCAACTACATCATCTGCTCCTCAGGCTTCGACATCA
Source organism: Theodoxus fluviatilis (assembly GCA_034096865.1). Classification (NCBI taxonomy): domain Eukaryota; kingdom Metazoa; phylum Mollusca; class Gastropoda; order Cycloneritida; family Neritidae; genus Theodoxus; species Theodoxus fluviatilis. Next base: position 52,146 of record JAWQFJ010016742.1, on the reverse strand, counting down.
GCCACCCATCAAACTTCAAATGCCCATCAGACACCACAGACTTCATCAGTGAGCACGTCAGCTAGAAAACTGTCCTACTTCTCTGGCTCTTCGCAGTCTGTCAATTGCTTGACTGAACGAGACAGTCCCCACTCGGGCAACAACAATGTGTTTTGTTTTGCGCAGCTTTCTTGCCTCAATAGACTTGTTCAGCCTCTGCTTTGTCCCGTGTGCAGAAAAGCATCACTGAGTGTGAGCTTTGAGAAGTCGGTTGGCTTGTCAGTGCTGACTGCAGTGACATGCAGTGCTTGTCATTACTCCAACAAAGTCCACAGCAGTGAGCAGATTAGTGATGGCAAGGAGACAAACAGAAGCAGAATGCCTTTTGAGGTGAATAGGCGAGCAGTCCTTGCAATGAAAGAGGTAGCTGTGGGAGCTCAGGGGTTGCAGAAAGTTTGCTCCATTCTCAATGTGCAAGGTGGATTGCACCATAAAACTTTTCAAGACCATTCGCAAGTGATCAGAAGAAGTGTAATGGAAGGAACTCTGCAGACCACCTTAGAGCAAGCTCGACAGGCAGTCAGAGAGACCCAAGTTACTGCTGACTCTTCCAATGAAGACAAAGATGTCCTGAACATTGCTGTGTCATATGATGGATCATGGCACAAGCGTGGCTACACAAGCAACTATGGGGTGGGTTGCATCATAGAGGTGGAAACAGGGCTGATCATTGACTATGCCATCCTGAGCAAATATTGTGCTGAGTGTGAACTCACAGGAAAAAAGTTAGAGGGTGAGGAGTTGGCACTGTGGCATGATATGCATGCCTCAGTGTGTGACAAATCTTGGGGTGGATCATCGCCTGCCATGGAGCCTGAGATAGCCAAGCTGCTCTGGAGCCGATCACTATCCCATGGATTCCGCTACACCACCATGGTGTCAGATGGAGACAGCAAGACATTTGCAAGCCTGCAAGCCTTGAATCCATATGGGGAAGACTTCCCTATTATCAAGGAAGAATGCATCAACCATGTGGCCAAGCGCATGTATGCTGGGCTTGAGAGGCTTGCTGCAGAGCAGAAATCCCTCGGTGTGCAGATGAAGGGGAGAGGCAGACTGTCCAAGCCAAGAATGCTGAGATGGGAAGGCTACTACAGGAATGCCATCATCAACAACCCTGGCAACATGCAGAAAATGCAAGATGACACATGGGCCATCCTGTTCCACAGCATTTCAGCAGAGGGCTCCCAACACCATTCTCGCTGCCACGACTCATGGTGCTATTTCAAGATCGCCCAAAGGAATGGAACAGATCCAGAGGAGGAAAGAAAGAAGATGGAGCATGATGATCCACTTCCATCAGAAGTTGGAGATCAGGTTGTCCCCCTCTTCAAGAAGTTGACAGACCCTGTCCTTCTCCAGAGGTGCTCCCGAGTCAGAACCCAGAATGCAAATGAGTCCACACATGCCAGCATATGGAGAAAAATTCCAAAGACACAGTTTGTGGGTTTGAAGACTCTGGAGTGTGGAGTAGCCATGGCAGTGTGCCAGTTCAACAGAGGAGCCAGCAGCATTGCATCCTGCATGACAGATGCAGGAGTCCCAGGTGGTGAAACAGTTTCAGCTCTGGTGCATCGCCTGGATCATGCTAGGAAGCGCAAGTCCGAGACTTCCCACATGGACAAGATGGCCAAAACAAGAAAGAAGCTGCAAAAGACAAGAAGGGAAGAAGAGAGGAAGAAAGCTGAGGGTCCCACTTATGGTTCTGGTGCATTCTGATGTTGCATTTCTCTCCTGTGGATGATGAACAATGTGTACCAACAGTTTCCAATGTTCAAGCTTCGTTTTCTCAAAATCGCGTTTTTGTGCACTGTGACCCAACGAGGAGAAATGGTGGGGAGTCACAGTTTCATGTACAGTTCTGAAATTTTCACCATCTACTGAACAATGTGTGCTGATTACAAGTAGAGATTTTCAAGGAGCAGTGTTGACCAGATGTGCTTTACTTTGATGATTATATTGACAGAAACCAGGTCAAAAATCGACACGGAAGTTTCCAACTTCAACACTTTTATTTCACTGAGCTTTCCTGCAATACAGGTATTTACTTAAGTTAATTAAGATTATAGTAACATGCTAACTCTAAGTTTTTGTCTTTTTGTGCACTTTAAGTGCTGTAACCATTTTGACCAATTGTGTCACCGTCAGTGAAAATAAACATCTTCAAAATACAAAATGTATGGCAGTTAGCTTGATCAGATTTGGTGTGAAGTATAGTATTATGATGCTGAACACCTGTGCAAAATTTCATAAACATACCATTAGTAGAACCTATGGAAATGAAATACCAGTTTTCTCGAGTAGCGGCTACCCTTAACATCATGCTGCATCTTTGAGTAAATTGAAATGTATTGTGTTTCTTATTCACAACCATTAAGATTCTCTGTTGGCTTGTTACCTAGACTGCATTTCGCAGCATCAAATGGCATGGCATGTATAAATCAGAAAGTACGAAACTTCAAGATAAGCTTTGGGGGAAATTGTAAGTATTATGTTTCATAATCCATTGTCATTGCATCCAACATATTTTTCCTCTGATGGCAGGGGAGTTGGGAAATGTGACAATCGTAAAATTTCTTTTTTTGCCTCTCTCTCTCTCTCTCTCTCTCTCTCTCTCTCTCTCTCTCTCTCTCTCTCTCTCTCTCTCTCTCTCTCTCTCTCTCTCTCTCTCTCTCTCTCTCTCTCTCTCTCTCTCTCTCTTCTTTTTCTGTATTTAGTTGGTTGCCCACCCTAAGTTCTTTTACTACCTGCTTCTTCAAAAATTCCTGTCTTATTGTTATGCTCTCGTGCATGGAAGGCAAACTGGAATGTGATGCATGTAGCTGTTGCAGAACTGCATTGGGAATAGAGGTGTTAGTGATATCCAGGTGTTGATGCACCCCATCTCTTTGTACGTAAAGCTTTTGCAACTAGTGTGTGTAGCATACCCATTTTCACATCTTTCCCCAGAACCAGGGTATGCAAATTAAAAGCCAGTTTTAGGGAGCACTTGCCTGTCAAAAGCAACATTTTGACTTGCTGTCTGTGTGTCCCTGTGCCTTGCAGGACTTCAGGAAGGGGATGAACCACTACCTGACCACCCACCAGTACAAGAACGCCTTCACCGAGGACCTGTGGGCCTCCCTGGAGAAGGCAAGCGGAAAGCCTGTGGCAGCAGTCATGTCCACCTGGACCAAGCAGATGGGGTTCCCCGTCCTCAAGGTAGACGTCACTGCTCACTGTGTGTTGTCACGTAGTGCTGGGAGTGGTGGCTGGACTTCACAGTAGCTGGTCACTGTGTGTTGTCAGTAGTGCTGGGAGTGCTGGCTGTACTTCACAGTAGCAGGTCACTGTGTGTTGTCATGTAGTGCTGGGAGTGGTGGCTGGACTTCACAGTAGCAGGTCACTGTGTGTTGTCATGTAGTGCTGGGAGTGGTGGCTGTACTTCACAGTAGCAGGTCACTGTGGGTTGTCAGTAGTGCTGGGAGTGGTGGCTGGACTTCACAGTAGCAGGTCACTGTGTGTTGTCATGTAGTGCTGGGAGTGGTGGCTGGACTTCACAGTAGCAGGTCACTGTGTTGTCAGTAGTGCTGGGAGTGGTGGCTGGACTTTACAGTAGCTGGTCACTGTTGTCATGTAGTGCTGGGAGTGGTGGCTGGACTTCACAGTAGCTGGTCACTTTGTGTTGTCAGTAGTGCTGGGAGTGGTGGCTGGACTTCACAGTAGCTGGTCACTGTGTGTTGTCAGTAGTGCTGGGAGTGGTGGCTGGACTTCACAGTAGCTGGTCACTGTGTGTTGTCAGTAGTGCTGGGAGTGGTGGCTGGACTTCACAGTAGCAGGTCAGTAGTGCTGGGAGTAGTGGCTGGACTTCACAGTAGCAGGTCAGTAGTGCTGGGAGTGGTGGCTGGACTTCACAGGCCTCAGGCAAGTACTAGGAGCTGGTCACTGTGCAGCCAAGTAGAAGTCCCAGGATCTTACAGCATAGATAGACCTCTCCCAATAGCAAACATTACATCTGTTGTGATTGCAGGTAGTTTTGAGTTGTGAATTCCAAAATGCATGTTCAGATGAGATAGTACAAGATCCTTCCATGTTGACTTACTCTGGTCATCCAAGACGAGAGGTCAGGCGTTCAATTCTGTGACCATTAATTTCCAGGTGACAGAGAAGCAGGAAGGGGACAAGCGAGTGCTGACCATCACCCAGGAGAAGTTCTGTGCCGACGGAAAGCTGCCTAAGGGTGGGTGGACCTGTCTCTAGCATGTGCCTCACTTGTCACCATTCATGTTTGGAGTTGATTGAATTCAGCAAAAATTATTAGTCTGCATCTATTTGGTTGCTATGCTTCCTATAACTTGAATAGTATTTTGCGTAAACTTGTTCTTTTCAATCAAAAGCAGTTTTCTCAGATATGTTGGGAAAGTCTTAAAGTTTTTCAAGATTCATATGAGATGAGATAATATGGTGCAATAAAGGATCTGAAGAAGTAAATTAGACATGCAGGTGCCTCAGAATGTGTTGACTGGTATACTGGGAACTAGAGGACAAGAAGACCATTTTGTAATTGGGGCGATGATGTGGCTGATTAGGTAAGCAGATTCATGCACTTCCTACTAACAGCTTTGGCATGTGTTCCAGGATTTAAAAACCCTTGTGATATCTGTATTTCCTTCACCACAAGAGAAGTGCCTTGCACTGACTTACAGATCTGGTTCTGTCTGTCTGTCTGTCTGTCTGTCTGTCTGTCTGTCTGTCTGTCTGTCTGTCTGTCTGTCTGTCTGTCTGTCTGTCTGTCTGTCTGTCTGTCTCTGTCTGTCTGTCTGTCTGTCTGTCTGTCTGTCTGTCTGTCTGTCTCTGTCTGTCTGTCTGTCTGTCTGTCTGTCTGTCTGTCTGTCTCTGTCTGTCTGTCTGTCTGTCTGTCTGTCTGTCTGTCTGTCTGTCTGTCTGTCTGTGTTCCTTCTGTTTGTGCTGTGCCAGTGAGAAGTACCTCCTCTTGAAAAGGATGGGAAGCCAGCCATCCAAAAGTGCAGGTTGTTCTCTGTCTGTGCAGGAGACAAGTCACAGTGGATGGTGCCTGTCAGCATCATCACCTCCAAGAGTCCAGACACGCCTGTGGTCACCGTGTTGCTGGACAAGCCCTCCATGACTGTCACTCTGGACAACGTCCAGCCTGGGGACTGGGTCAAGGTGGGGATCCAAATTCAATGCATTGAGTGGTTTTTTTCAAAGCATGTGTGGACTCTGTTGACCAGAAACTGGACCTGACCAGTAAGAGCATGCTGTGTGTGTGTGTGTGTGTGTGTGTGTGTGTGTGTGTGTGTGTGTGTGTGTGTGTGTGTGTGTGTGTGTGTGTGTGTGCACGTGCAACATGCAATCATTGAAGTGCCTTCAGGTGTTGCTGCAGTTGAATGCATGGTACACCAGAGTCTTGACATATGATGCCTTAATTTGCCACAGCTAAATGCGGGGACGGTGGGTGTGTACCGGGTGGTGTACCCCCCTGAGATGCTGGCAGCCCTCATTCCAGCCATCAAGAGCAAGACCCTGCCCTCCCGAGACAGACTGGGCCTGCAGAACGACCTCTTTGCCCTGGTGAGTTTTCTCCACGAAGAGGCAGGTTTGGCTCTGTACGCGCCGCGCACCCTGCAATGGCTCAATTGCCTCCACTCCACCAGGGCAGAGAGTGCTTGGGGTGAAATGAAATGGCACAGTGGCAATGTGGAGACTTGGTGTGTCTGTTTGAGCTCAACCCAGGCCATTTCAAAGCTGCAGGTGCTTTTTGTTGCTTGAATCCTGGACTTACAAACCTTAGGAATGTTTCTGATTGTATCATTTGTTATAATCGCTGAAAAAATAATCAAAAAGTAATGTAAGGTAAAGACAGAATTATTAAGTAACACAAAGTATTGATTTGGTGTTTAAAATATTTGGTTAAAATGTGGTTCCACCCAATCGAAAAGCTTTTTGACTCACATGCGAAGCAAAAGTGAGTCTATGTACTGAGCCGTGTCGTCCGTCCGTCCGGGCGTCCGTCCGTCCGTCCGTCCGTCCGGGCGTCCGTCCGTCCGTCCGGGCGTCCGTAAAAAACTTAAACGTTGGATTTTTCTCGGAGACTATTAAGTCTATCAACACCAAATGTGGCATGATGGTGTATGATGACAAGGCCTCAAAAAACATACATAGTGACTTGACCTTGCTTCAAGGTCAAGGTCACAGGAGCCATAAATGTGGTCTCAAAAACAGTCATTTTTCACATTTTCCCAATTTTCTCCCACGTTATTGAGAATGGCGACCTTAGCTACAAGTGGTATATAGGTCAAAGCAAGCCCTATCTTTTGATACCAGTTTGGTTGACCTTGCTTCAAGGTCAAGGTCACAGGAGCTCTTCAAAGTTGGATTGTATACATATTTTGAAGTGACCTTGACCCTGAACTATGGAAGATAACTGTTTCAAACTTAATAATTATGTGGGGCACATGTTATACTTTCATCATGAGACACATTTGGTCACATATCATCAAGGTCAAGGTCACTTTGACCCTTATGAAATGTGACCAAAATGGGGTAGTGAACCACTAAAAGTGACTATATCTCATGGTAGAAAGTGCCAATAAGCACCATTGTGCTTCCTATGTCTTGAATTAAGAGCTTTGTGTTGCATGACCTTGGATGACCTTGACCTTGGGTCAAGGTCACATGTATTTTGGTAGGAAAAATGTGTAAAGCATTTCTTTGTGTATGATGTCATTGGTAGGTTTAGTTGTTTGACCTTGACCTTGAAGGTCACCTGAAGGTCAAGGTCATATAAAGGTCAAGGTCAAGCATGTGAGTCGTATGGGCTTTGCCCTTCTTGTTATATTCTGGCATTGTGTTTCTGGCTAGCTGCACCTGTGGCGTGACTTGCTGTGTGCTGTGCTGTGCAGGCCAGGGCGGGGCTGATGCCCATGGTGGAGGTGCTGAAGGTGGTGCAGGCCTACAACGGCGAGACAGACTTCACGGTGTGGACCGACCTGAACGGCAACCTGTCTGTGGTGGCGCTGCTGATGCAGTACACGGACAAGTACCCCCAGTTCCAGGCCTTCTGTCGCGCACTCTTCGGCGACACGGCCCGCAAGCTGGGCTGGGACCCCAAGGAAGGCGAGGGTATGACACCTGGGCGTTCAGTGTAGTTTTCATGTTTTGGTTTGGTTTGTTTCCTCTTCTGTTGACTGTCCTGAAAGTTTCCTTTTTTGGCATGATATCTTTATGTACATGGGCAGAAGAGGAGTCACAGGAAAATGCAAGTCCCAGAGTAGGTTAAGGACACAAGGTGTAAGATCTGAATGTCTAAGGGCAGATTCATGTGTAGATAGTTACCATATAAATATGGACGGTTTTAAAGGACTCTTCTGTTTTTGTATATCAAATTGTTACCTGTTCACTTGTCATGTACAACACGAATTTCATGTTACTTGAAGAGGTTGTAGAAAGTACTTTTGTCAATACTGCACCAAGGATCACAGTAATAGATATGTGTCAGTAAAGATGCAACTGCAACAGTAATTGCAATGTTCCACGCCGGCTGTTGGAGTCAGGCATCTTCCCCCATGACCACAGGCAGATCTGTGTCTAGTGCAGGGCTCCAGTAAGGGCTGACATAGAGAATCGTGGACAACAACTTGAGGGCAATCGTCTGCAGCCTGCTGGTCTACTTCCAAGGAGCTGAGATGGAAACTTGTAGTGGAGCAATGACCAGGGTGGTGTGTGGTTTGAACAGGCAGGATGGAAACTTGTAGTGGAGCAATGACCAGGGTGGTGTGTGGTTTGAGCAGGCAGGATGGAAACTTGTAGTGGAGCAATGACCAGGGTGGTGTGTGGTTTGAGCAGGCAGGATGGAAACTTCTGGTGGAGCAATGACCAGGGTGCTGTGTGGTTTGAGCAGGCAGGATGGAAACTTCTGGTGGAGCAATGACCAGGGTGCTGTGTGGTTTGAGCAGGCAGGATGGAAACTTCTAGTGGAGCAATGACCAGGGTGGTGTGTGGTTTGAGCAGGCAGGATGGAAACTTCTAGTGGAGCAATGACCAGGGTGCTGTGTGGTTTGAGCAGGCAGGATGGAAACTTGTAGTGGAGCAATGACCAGGGTGGTGTGTGGTTTGAGCAGGCAGGATGGAAACTTCTAGTGGAGCAATGACCAGGGTGGTGTGTGGTTTGAGCAGGCAGGATGGAAACTTCTAGTGGAGCAATGACCAGGGTGGTGTGTGGTTTGAGCAGGCAGGACGGAAACTTCTAGTGGAGCAATGACCAGGGTGGTGTGTGGTTTGAGCAGGCAGGATGGAAACTTCTAGTGGAGCAATGACCAGGGTGGTGTGTGGTTTGAGCAGGCAGGATGGAAACTTCTAGTGGAGCAATGACCAGGGTGGTGTGTGGTTTGAGCAGGCAGGATGGAAACTTCTAGTGGAGCAATGACCAGGGTGGTGTGTGGTTTGAGCAGGCAGGACGGAAACTTCTAGTGGAGCAATGACCAGGGTGGTGTGTGGTGTGAGCAGGCAGGAGTGAGTGGAGAGTCAAGACATACATGAAGCACCTGCACCTCTTGCCTGACCTTTCCCCAGGGCACCTGGACAACATGCTGCGGGAGCTGATGATTTCCCGCATGGGACGCTATGGAGACCCAGACTTCCTGGCTGAGGCCAAGAAACGCTTTGAGGCCCATGCCAGCGGTGCCTCCGAGTTGCCAGCGGACCTTCGAGCTGCAGTGAGTGTTGCCAGTCTGCACGGACACTGAATTCTCTCTGTCTTCCAAGTAACTGCTGCAGCGCGAGATGTCGTGAATATTTACTGGAGGGGATTTGTTTCTAAGGGCAAGCAGATGAGTTTGTAAAAAGTGTATTTTTCCCATGAAGGAAAGTGACAAAAATCAGAGTAAAGGTCTGCTGTTGTCCAGGAGAGGGTGTTATAGAAAAAGCTGGAGGCAAATCATTTGACAGTTATTCCATTGCAACTGAAGAGGAAATAATCAATATCATGCCAAAGTCAACATGTTGTCCACTCATCCTGCTCCAACGTGTGTGTTTGTAGGTGTATGGCACTGTCCTGACCCATGGAGATGAAGCCATATATGGGAAGATGCTGCAGGTAAACATCACATTTCTTGTGCACAGCTTTCAATCAGGACTCGACTGCCCATCCCTGTCTGCAAGTTGGCCTGTGTCAATGTGCATCAGAGTGCACGTTAGTGTGCAAATAAATGAGAGAGAGTTTAATTTTTTTTTTTTTAAACATTTCCTGTGGATGCCCCGTTTGATCGAGGAGAATATTTCACAATTTTCCCTGGTGTTATTACTCCTGAGTGGGGAGGAGCAATGCTAGTTAAGCATCTTGCTCAAGGATGCAAGCTCCGAGATCCCGTGCAGCTTCGAACGCTGTACCCCACTGGCCATAAGTCGACTGCAGGTCCAGCGCACTAACCACTCGGCCACAGAGCCCTCAGCCTTATGTTTGCATGAGTGCATTTTATGTATTTGGGATGTTGATATATGTACATGCCTACATTTATGTTTTGTGTGTGGACATTCAGAAATGCCCATGTCCAGTTGTAAGTGTATTCCTCAACCATGTAAAAGTAATTTGGTGTTATCCTGACAAATT
>JAWQFJ010016742.1:30000-37500 GCA_034096865.1 Theodoxus fluviatilis | reverse complement strand
GATGTCCCCCTGGCTGTGTGATGTCCCCCTGGCTGTGTGATGGCTGTGAGATGTCCCCCTGGCTGTGTGATGTCCCCCTGGCTGTGTGATGTCCCCCTGGCTGTGTGATGGCTGTGTGATGTCCCCCTGGCTGTGTGATGTCCCCCTGGCTGTGTGATGTCCCCCTGGCTGTGTGATGTCCCCCTGGCTGTGTGATGTCCCCCTGGCTGTGTGATGTCCCCCTGGCTGTGTGATGTCCCCCTGGCTGTGTGATGTCCCCCTGGCTGTGTGATGTCCCCCTGGCTGTGTGATGTCCCCCTGGCTGTGTGATGTCCCCCTGGCTGTGTGATGTCCCCCTGGCTGTGTGATGTCCCCCTGGCTGTGTGATGCCCCCCTGGCTGTGTGATGCCCCCCTGGCTGTGTGATGTCCCCCTGGCTGTGTGATGTCCCCCTGGCTGTGTGATGTCCCCCTGGCTGTGTGATGCCCCCCTGGCTGTGTGATGTCCCCCTGGCTGTGTGATGCCCCCCTGGCTGTGTGATGCCCCCCTGGCTGTGTGATGTCCCCCTGGCTGTGTGATGTCCCCCTGGCTGTGTGATGTCCCCCTGGCTGTGTGATGTCCCCCTGGCTGTGTGATGGCTGTGTGATGTCCCCCTGGCTGTGTGATGTCCCCCTGGCTGTGTGATGTCCCCCTGGCTGTGTGATGCCCCCTGGCTGTGTGATGTCCCCCTGGCTGTGTGATGTCCCCCTGGCTGTGTGATGTCCCCCTGGCTGTGTGATGCCCCCCTGGCTGTGTGATGTCCCCCTGGCTGTGTGATGTCCCCCTGGCTGTGTGATGGCTGTGTGATTCACAGGGACTTCCTGTAACTTTGTCTAGACTGACCATGTGGAATTTTCCTTTGCAGTCAACAACGGAAAACTTTGCTGCTGAAGAAAAGGCTCTGGAAGTGGATGTGAGTATAAACTTTGATCTGTGTACAGGTGTTTGATATGGTTGATGCACAAGTGCAGGTGAAAAATCTGACAGGACATGTGAAGATTGACCCCCTTGCCCATATGTGCTGACCATGTCTCTCCCTCCACCTCACTTAGAGGTTAGTTCCTTTGCTTGCTCCTTTGCAATCATTGAACGTTTTTCATGATGGCAAAAATGCATATACATGTATTGTGCTTTGTTTATTGAAAGATAATAAATTTTGGGGTTTTGGGTTTTTTTTAAATACAAGAATCTCAACTTATTTCCATTTTGAATGTGAAATGAGCCTTTATGTAAATGGCTACTGATGAGCCTCAACAACTTGAAGTTTCTTCTGTCATAAGATGTCTCTGCATTGCAACGCTGGCCCATGTGCTTGAATGTAAGGGAAACAGGACATTCTTTTATCCGTTAATTAGAGAATTTGTAGTTCTTTAATTTCTGATGCTCTCACCCTTGTCATTTATGTTTCACTTTCTGTACTTTCCTCTCTCACATTGTTTGTATAGAGGTTTTCTGACTGACAATGTTTGTATAGAGGTGTTCTGGCTGACAGACAGTGTTTGTAGAGAGGCTTTCTGGCTGACAGACAATGTTTGTATAGAGACTTTCTGACAGACAGACAAGGTTTGTATAGAGGTTTTCTGGCAGAGAGACAATGTTTGTAGAGAGGTTTTCTGGCAGAGAGACAATGTTTGTATAGAGGTATTCTGACTGACAGACAATGTTTGTATAGAGGCTTTCTGGCTGACAGACAATGTTTGTATAGAGGCTTTCTGGCTGACAGACAATGTTTGTATAGAGGTGTTTTGGCTGACAATATTTGTATAGAGGTATTCTGACTGACAGACAATGTTTGTAGAGAGGCTTTCTGACTGACAGACATTTCATCACAGAGCCTGATGCAGTACTGAGCAAAGCTGCTGCTGTCTATCATTGTAGAAATTCTTCAAGGACCATCCTGCTCCTGCTGCGGAGCGGACGGTGCAGCAGTCCATCGAGAACGTCCGCCTCAATGCCGGCTTCCTTGCCAAGGAGGCTGCGGAGGTGGGCAGTTTCCTGGCCAGTCAGTAGTCAGGTCCTGCCCCAGTCCTTCCCTCTGCGTTGTAGTCCTGTCTCCCTGTGGTAGTGGTGACTGCTCTCCCCTGGAGGGCAGTGGCTCTTCTTTCGTTTCTGCCTTCATTCATTGATTGTGGGAAGGCCTGGCCCCGGGTGCATCTGCACAAGATGTTCCGCATGAGTGTCCAGCCTAATTGCATTGAAATATTGTTCCATGTTGGTGAATTTGATTGAGTATTACAGTGTTCTTGCCATTCAAAGAGGAATGGAAAATTAATCTAGGATATGCGTATCAGTTATACCTTGCAAAGCACAGAAGTTTTATTCTGGCTGTCAGAAATGTTCATTCGTTGATAATCTGAATTGTCTTGTTTTGCATTGCCTTCCATTCAGTCATGGAAATGATCTGTCATGTTAGTCTGATTTTGAATGCCTGATTCTACTCATCTGATGGTATCAGTCAGAGCTCAATTATCCTGTGCTGTCAGGAGAGAGAGGGAGGAGGAAGACCACACTCACAGGCTGCTCTGGCATGGTGGCAGTGAGGTCATTTGACTGAAGAATGTCCATGCTTTTTGATGCAGGGATTGATTTGTCATGATGTATGCATATCTGAGATTTGTCTCCAAGTTTGCACAATTACTGGTAGGCTGCAGGCACTGGACTTAGTACGGTGGTATTCTGCTGCCCCGCGTTACTGATGGGCTTTTGGAGCCCTAACGTGATGGAACACGTGCTGATTTGCGGTGTTCGTGTCACTGCAAACTGGTTAGGGCTACTCTCAATCCAATAGTATTCAAGCGTGCGTGTCTTAGGGTGTGCCTGGCTTTGTGTGCTGTCTTGTCTGTTCTTCGTAAGATGAGTAGCACATGCCACTATCACCATCACCAGTTGTATCTTGCAGCATCGTCCAAAGTGCAGCTAGAATGTAGTACTAGTCCATGGGGACCACTTGCTCTGGTGAGGGCAAGAGAGATTTGAAGTTGTACAGACTTTAGTCAGGGGCTCATCTTTCTCCAGAGACATAGTGACATCAGCACATGAGAAGAAGCTCTGACACGGAAAATGACAGATGGACGGTCTCCTTGAGGGGGTGGGGTGTGGTTTCCTGGTGCAGACACACTCGGGCTGACGTTGAGAGGGAGCCATTGATGGCAGGGCAAAGGGAGCCTTGTTGTGGCCTCTGCATAGCAGGATTTTCCCACGTGGAGGTCCATCTTTCTCTTGGGTGACTGGGGCATCTGAGCCCCTTGCCTGACTTTTACAGAAACTACTGCGACATAATTGTCACCTTACTGACCTTTATTTGTACAACTGTTTGTATTTGGAGTTCTGTGCTATTCTACTGATCAAATGATTGGTGTATGTTTTAATTTTTGTTTTGTATTTTTTTCCCTGGTGTAGTTGTGGCCTCCATTAATTTTTGCTACAGACCCTGGTCTCTGCTTGCCCTTCTTTACAAGGCAGCATTCTTGTGAAGGAGGTGAGGAAGGTCAGGATGACTGTTTTAGTAGCTCGGCTGTAGACAGCATCCTCTCTAAAAAGTGTGACTATTCACCATGAAATGAGTGTTAAGTCACCTCAGGCTGTTGTGCGGTAAAGGCTATTATTGCTATTGAAGTGATGGGTTTACAATTTTGGGATGTCATTTCATACAGCATCAACCATTCTCCACACCCTCACAAAATAGAATATGGGAATATTCCTAAGTGCCCCGTATGTACCTTATTCTAAGCAACCCTTTTGTTTTATTCTAGGGGTTTTTTCGTTGACATCCCCAAAATAGCATCCTCTTAAAACCTGTCTCTCCATCATCCCAAAAGATTTTTATGTCTAGTTCACATTGATAGAATAAGCTGCCTTGCTTTCTATGAGGAATATTTTCACTAGCTAGAATATCAGAATTGGCCCATTAAAAAGGCCCATTAAAAAGGCCCATTAAAAAGGCAGAAAAGAAGGTGTATAACCATTTTCAAAAGTTGGGCCTTTCTCACCGTACACCATTGGCTCATTTATCACATGACTACCAACAGCCAATCAGGTGGCTGCTTTCATGAACTGCTTGGAGTAGTCGCAATTTCAGTTGGACAGGGACATAACGATGGTTGTGTAGAATTACTTAATGATTCTTCCTTTGGAGCAACATATTGTAGCAAATTATGTCCATATTATCAGATCACCATCTTAAGTGAGTGGTCAAAATTTCAATAAAATTGATACATGGTTGCATAGGAAAATTTTACTTTGAACATCAGAAATGTTATAACCACGTTTTCTCAAAATTGTGCAATTTGGGGGTATTGTCTTTGAGTTACATAACTCAGGAACCAATACTTGTATTTTCAAATGGTTTTCACCATTGAATAGAGCAGAAAAAATACAAAAAGAATGTTAAAAGGTGAAAATCACCCAAAGGTGACTTAGTACTCATTTCGTGGTGGAGGGTCAGAAAGTGTCCCAAGTAGCAGGTCAACTGCAAGGGCACAATCCCCAAATATGTCAGGCCGGCCAGGCAGGTCTGTACACGTGTCACTGCCTCTACTCTAGTCGGGGAGGAACACATTTCCAGCTCATCAGGGACCGAAGCAGGCAGGATGGGTGTCTGGCTCCCTTTCCATTGCGGAGTCTGGTACCATGTGGAAGACAAGCTGTGTTCTACAAGGACTTGTTCCAGTGAGTCCTCAACAATCAGATGTTAGAACTTGGTGGTCATGACTGTCCAGTCCTTTGTCACGGTTCTAAAGTCTGATGGTAGCACCCCCTGTCCCCCTACAGTTCTGTGTAGCCATGCATTCCAAAGTGGACAAACATTCTTCATACAGTTCTCATGTTTCATGTTGATGTGTCTTTACTGTTCAACTTCTGTGAACAGATGAGTGATGTTGAGCTCTTTTGTTTGTCGTGACATGATTTGAAAGAGATCTCAAAACTCGTTTGTTTTGATTATCCCGACATGGAACCATCTTGGCATAAAGATTTTTATATGTCAGTGCATATGAGTGATCATCTATGCCTTACATAATGTGTTTTAGACTTTTAATTGCAGCACAATGACTCACTAATCATATCGTCCTCAGTAGAAAATACTAAGGTTACTGTTATGTTTGTGCTCTGTGCTTATAGACTTTCCGGCATATTTTGGCAATAAAGTACCTCATGAATCAGAAATTGTTATGTTGGGTTATGTCTGTAAAAAAAAATCTGGAACTTTTCTTCCCTTCCAACTTGTCTACAATATATACCAGTTCCTGGTAGCCCCCCCCCCCCCCCCCCCCCAAGTCCTCCCCCCCCCTCTTGCAAGAGTACACGGTCAGCCCCTCAACCTCCACTGTCTTGTTGACAGGTGGAAATGGGCGAGCATGCTTTGGGGTTGGACAATGTGCGAGGCGCAGTGCCGTGGTTCTATCCCTGGGACGGAAGGAATCTGGGTCTATTTAAATATCTTGACTCTGTAAGCTAAAACATGTTTTTTATCCCTCTCTCCATAAAAAAATGGACACAGAAAGATTTCTGTGTTTGCAATGACAGCAGCCTGATGAACATTGTGAGATTGGTGAGCAGTGCACATTGAAACAACTTCACTTATCCTGACAAAAGCTGTGCACACGTGATGAAAACGGTACCAAGGACGGAATGATTGTGCAGTAGGACTGGCAGACCAGTCAGGAGAGTGGGACGGAATGATTGTGCAGTAGGACTGGCAGACCAGTCAGGAGAGTGGGACGGAATGATTGTGCAGTAGGACTGGCACACCAGTCAGGAGAGTGGGACGGAATGATTGTGCAGTAGGACTGGCAGACCAGTCAGGAGAGTGGGACGGAATGATTGTGCAGTAGGACTGGCACACCAGTCAGGAGAGTGGGACGGAATGATTGTGCAGTAGGACTGGCAGACCAGTCAGGAGAGTGGGACGGAATGATTGTGCAGTAGGACTGGCACACCAGTCAGGAGAGTGGGACGGAATGATTGTGCAGTAGGACTGGCACACCAGTCAGGAGAGTGGGACGGAATGATTGTGCAGTAGGACTGGCACACCAGTCAGGAGAGTGGGACTCAAGATGGCTCATTTATTTTCATTTGTTTTTGCCCACTCCACATCAACAGTTCAGGAAAGATCTGCCCAGATCATGAGGAAGTAAAGGGGCAGCGGAAACGGATGCACAATTTAGAGTGGACCCACTTGCCATCGTCGTGTGGGTCGGGGCTAGTAGGAACTGAGCCACTGTCTCCCTCAACATTCGTAAGAGCCAAGAGGGGAATGAATAGGACATCGTGACCTGACTTTCCGTTGTTCTAACTAGCTTCCCCCTGTGGGTTCGGGGTAAGAATTGACCCACCGCGTCTCCCTACACGATTCGTAAGAGGCGAATAACTAGGGACACTGTGACTTTGCGTTTACTCTAAATTGTTCCAGTGATTTTTGTGCTTAATGGCCTTACATAGCCTACAAAGGCTGATAGGCCGTAAAACACTATCCATCCATTCATCCATCCATTCTAACCAGCTCCTATGATTTGTCATGATCAGTGGCTGATGCGCCCTTAGACGCCATCCATCCATTCGTCCGTCATCCATCTGTCCGTCCATCCATCCATCAATCCGTCCGTCCATCAATCCGTCCGTCCATCAATCCATCCGTCCGTCCTTCCATCCATCCGTCATCGGTCCGTCCATCCATCCATCAATCCATCCGTCCGTCCATCATCCGTCCATCCATCCATCCGTCCGTCCATCCATCTAT
Source organism: Theodoxus fluviatilis (assembly GCA_034096865.1). Lineage (NCBI taxonomy): Eukaryota > Metazoa > Mollusca > Gastropoda > Cycloneritida > Neritidae > Theodoxus > Theodoxus fluviatilis. Next base: position 30,747 of record JAWQFJ010016742.1, on the reverse strand, counting down.
CCATCTTTCCGTCCGTCCGTCCGTCTGTCCATCCATCCGTCCTTCCATCCATTTATCATCCATCCATCCGTCCGTCCGTCCGTCCATCCACCCAACCATCATCCATCCATCATCCATCCATCCGTCCGTCCATCCATCCCATCTGCCACAGCGCCAACACTGAAAGTAGAACAGAGGCGGGAATTCTTAACAGCAGTCCTAATGCATCGTACCCTATCCTCTCGCGGGACTAGAGATGCGTTCATTCGAAAGTTTGGTTGGAAAACTTTTTTTAAATGTTCAGAGATGAGCACTCTACATTCAAATCTAGCCTGCATTCAAATCTAGCCTACATTCAAATCTAGCCTGCATTCAAATCTAGCCTGCATTCAAATCTAGCCTGTAATTCAAATCTAGCCTGCATTCAAATCTAGCCTGCATTCAAATCTAGCCTGCATTCAAATCTAGCCTGCATTCAAATCTAGCCTTCATTCAAATCTAGCCTGCATTCAAATCTAGCTTGCATTCAAATCTAGCCTGCATTCAAATCTAGCCTGCATTCAAATCTAGCCTGCATTCAAATCTAGCCTCAAAAAGGAAGAAAGAAAGACACAAGTCCGAATGTTGTGATACGACATTCGCCATCGTCGCCAGCTGCGTGGGAGCAAAGACCCTGGTCTTTGGTGGGAGTACACGTGTGTGTGTGTGTTTCCATCGGGTGCGAGTTTTAGACGCGTTCCTTCTCCAAATACCCGTCACTCAAAGCGA
>JAWQFJ010016742.1:20000-25000 GCA_034096865.1 Theodoxus fluviatilis | reverse complement strand
AGACTGGCGCCCAGGACTGACGGAAGCCTACCAGCACTGGCACCACTCCTCGCTACTAGTTCATTGGCTGAGACTTAAAACACGTTTCGATAATTCAGACACTAGACAGTGCTGACAACAAAAACACGCTCGAAACTGTTTCTGGAAGCAATGCTGCCAGGTATGTCGCACGGGACAGCGAAGCAAGGCAGCCATGTTTTCATTTAAAACAGTTTTGCGCTCTCCGTGTGACAGCACAGTTTGTTACCACGACGGTCGACATTTTGGAAATAGCTTCGGGAGCTTTCGATCGATTTTAGTCAAGAAGTAGCATGTTTGTTACCATAACAACGCGAGATGTCTCTTGTCAACCGTAACACCATTTGAAAAGATGACGGACATTATGGACAGAACAAAAAAGTGTACACGGGAAACCCAAGGAGCAGTTGAATGCCGGAAAGACAAAGCCACCAAGTTTGAGAGACAACGATTGTCACAGGTCAAGTCATACGACATCAAGAAACGCACGAGTCTCCTCCGTTCCAACTCGATGAGTGTAGTGGAGACATGACTAGAAATCGACAAACAACGTCACAACCAGGAGATGGAGGAGCTTGGCTCCGTGGGAGTCGGTCAGGGTGTGAGACAAGAGGCTTTCCCAAGCATTTAGTCTGGCTTTGTGTGACTCAGAATCTCCGGGGAGAAAAATGAGTCGGAGATCTTGCTTCCAATGATTGGGTACTTTTAATGGTAGTCTATGGGCTCTCATCTCATTTAGATCGCGAGGTTCGCACAGGCTTATTAATATGAATTGCTCGGATCAATCAACAGTGCGACTGACAAACCGAAACTGATTTATCAAACTATCAACGGCATTTTATCTCTCGATAAGTGCCGCTACCACAAATTTATGTCAGCGCAACGTCTCCACCAACACAAATCCTTTGCTGTCCTGCAGGCAGATCCTGATGTGTTTCTGTATACAATGTTACATTAAACAGTGCACGGTCAGATCAGCACAAATGGAGCTGACACTCTAAGCTGCTGGGCTTCTGTGGTATAGAACGACTGGTGGGATGAACCTAATCTGAGAACCCGCAACTCACGTTACTGTTTCATTAAGGTTTTTTTTTTAATCGTTTACCTCGTAAAAATTCCTGTCCGAAACTACCTCAAGTAAATTTGTATCCAATCTGGGCCCGCATTCAGAGACTCAAGATGTTTTCACCCCGCCGAGGGCAAATGCTGACCCGTCAGGTGAGTGGAGAAGAGAACTATCCAAAGGTGCCAGGTGAGGCTACCCTGACCCATCTGACCCGAACAGTTTTACCTCTGCTCTGACCAACCAGTGTCCTGCGGGGCATCGTCTTCTGGTGTCGGAGTGTCGTCTTTCCCTTCACGTCATCTCACCATGCCCAACCCCTCAGAAATCAGAGGTAAACCTCGATGCCAGGTCTGCAAGAAGGGCGGTACGCACACTCATCTCTGATTTCTGAGATTAGGACCATCCGTGTTGTCGATGCCTGATGAAGGGATTGCAATCCGAAAGCCAGAGATGCGTCAAAACAAATTCTTTTAACAGTTTCCCTTCTACTCTTCTTGTCGACAGTGTCAGTTTCTGTGAGGTTGGTTTCGAAGTTCTCCAGCTCACAGGCCGCACGAAGTAGGCTACGCCTGCAGACTATTTGGACTGCATCGACAGCATCCCGCCATCATGGTTCTCGCAGAAGCGGCATCGGAGGAAAGCTTCTGTTCATTTTCACGTAGCACATATCCGACATGGCCTCTTTTGTATTCTTCGTGTCCTGCCACGAAAACAATCAGCTAAAATACCAGTTATGCAATGACGTGCCAGAAGATGAAATACATGTTCTATTTATTTGCCCCAGTTATGAAGCTCTCAGAGCTAAATACCTCATCGTTGACCAACAAAAAGGATTGATGGAAAATTTCAAATTAATGTTAGAAAGTGAAGATAAAAATGTTATTCGTGGGCTAGCCACATACCTCTAATATACAGAGAGAGAGAGAGAGAGAGAGAGAGAGAGAGAGAGAGGGAGAGAGAGAGAGAGAGAGAGAGAGAGGGGGGGGGGAGACAGACAGACAGACAGAGGGAGAGAGAGAATGGATCTTTGAATATCCTTTTGCAATATAATGTGCTGAATGTGATAATATCTAATGTCGTTCATTGCACTGAATCACAATATGATGAAATGTAGTGTAACCAGTGTGAGCAAAGTGCATTATATTAACGACTATTTCCCTACTGTACGGGCCGATGGCCTACCAATAAAGGATTTCGTTCATTTCGTTCGTTCGTGTCCTGCAGTGGCAAGCGTCCCCCAGTCTCCATAGAGCAAGGCCAGCCCCATGTCTGGCCTGGTGTGGGCAAGGCAGGCCTGGAGTAACTCGCCAGTCCTCGCCAGTTGTGGCAATACCAGCTGGAAGCTTGGGCATTCAGTTCAGAATATGAGGTAACCTGCATCTGCTGCTTCTGCTTCCTCTGGAGTCTTCCATTCATCTAGCTGAAAATTTCTCCTCCACTATATCTGAATGATATGAACATAAAGACATTTAGAGATGTCTATATTAGGTTTAGATTTGGGCTCTGTGAACTAAACACAAACAAGCGATATAAGAGTGATGAAGCATCAACTATGAATTGTCCATTCTGTAGAAATGAAGCAGAGAACGAGGAGTATTTTATGTTTGTTTGTTACACATATCGCAAAGCACGAAAGAAATACATAGAAAAACATATAACGAGAAACAATCATATGAGACTGACAAAATTGCATCAGGAAGGTGAGAGATGCTGAAATGTACATTTACTAAGCTGTGAAACTACGCAACCAAATGGTTGAAATGATATCAGACCCTGTAGATATGTGATATGCTGTACATACATTCTTCCACTGTTACTTCATAACTCAACGAAAACGTGTACATATTACGTTCATTAAACATGAACACTAGTCAAAAGCAACTGTACATACTTAGAAATCCATCTCCACGTTGTATACATAATCAGGTCTCCTATACACTTTTCCATCGAATCATCGCTGTACTTTGTAACTTTGATGCTGTTTTAAAACGTGCACATATGAATTTAGTCGTGTAATTTTATACTGTGAGTCGTCGGCCGAAATAAATATGAAGTCTGAAGTCTGAAATCTCTCTCTCTCTGACAGCGTGTCTTCGGCAGTCCTGGAGATCTGCGATATCGCGCATCTCGACGAGGCTATAAATAATATAATGATCAGCGTCCAGTCCTGTTTGCAGACGACCCTGAATTGAACATTGTTATAGAGCTGGATAATCTCCTACTGCCAGCATGTCGAACACTGCACCTTATGGGGAAAGGCCATCACGCAGCCATAGTGATCAACAAAGTCAGATCTTGTAAAGGGCCCATCCCGCAGCCATAGCAACAAAGACAGATCTTGTAAAGGGCCCATCCCGCAGCCATAGCAACAAAGTCGGATCTTGTAAAGGGCCCATCCCGCAGCCATAGCAACAAAGACAGATCTTGTAAAGGGCCCATCCCGCAGCCATAGCAACTAAGTCAGATCTTGTAAAGGGCCCGGTCACTCACACCCCGTCTAGATCACCCAGGGGGTGAACGGAGCACTCAGTCAGCGGGTTGTTTATTCCCTCCGAATAATGGCAGGCGGAGACGTTGAGCTGAGGGGCGGTTCTACACAGCTTGATTGACAGTTTGTCCGCCACGGCCCGTTTCTCTGCACTGCCTTTCCTCGGAGTGAAGGATTCCTCACTACTGAAGCTCTTCCTCACAGGGTCGTGGAACCCGTTGGAGCCGCGCACAGGTCCTTGAAGATCAGAGCCGAAGTCAGCAACATCCTCAACGATGGCCTTGGCGACGACGTCAGAATCCACAACGCCCTCGACGTCAAGAATCGCCTGCTTTGTGACGTCACGAACGACCTTCGGTGTGACGTCAGGATGAGTGGCGACGTCACGAAGGAAGCCGGGATTGGCGATGACGCAGTCGGGATCGCTGACGTCACTCATGCTTTGTTCCCATTTGCGTTGAGCTTCCAGCACATCGGTGGCGGGGCGCTCGTGTATTCTGGCGCGCTTGTTGACGTGAGGAGACCCCAGGGTGCTGGAAGAGTGACTTCCCTTGCCCGAGCCTTCTTTCGGGGACGACGTGTTTGTATCCTTTCGCGTGGTGCGCCAGGACACGACGGAGGTGTGTGAATCGCCTCCGCGAAGTTTGCCCCCTGGGGCATTCAAATTCTCCAGAATGAGGTCACCTCGCCTGGGCACAGGGGACAAGGCCGAGCGGTCCTCCTGCCGGTTGCCATGGAGACGGAAGAATCGGCTGAGGGCTTTGCAGGGGGAGAACTGGCGGATGAGGTCGCCCGAAAAGGCCAGGTAGATCCAGGGGTTGCAGCAGCTGTTGAGACTGGCCAGGAGCAGCATGATCACCACGGCCTTGTCTGCAAGCACACGACAGAAGGAAAGTGACAATGACAGTGACAGTGAAAATGACTAATCTTTATTAGAATGGGCCAGTGGCCTGTTTCGATAACCAAAAGCAACAAATTGTGAGTGCAATACAGTACTATTCAGTGCAATACATTACAGTACTATTCAGTGTGCTGCGTTCCCTGTAGGGTTAGGAGTCAGAATTGACCCACCGCGTCTCCCTACGCGATTCGTTAGAGGCGAATAACTAGCGATACATGACTAGATTTGCACTTAAGGCTCCTACACACGTACCGGTTGTCCACCGATTTTGCTGCCGGTCCGGTCAAGAATCGGAACGGTTGACTCATTTGCATACAATCCGGCCCGGTTCTTGTCTGTAGGGCAGGCTCTATTCCCCGATCCGGTCCCGACCGATTCCTATGCCGGGCGACGCGAGAACAACAAGAATCTCGCGACTATTCGCAAATTTAAATGGTGGACTTGTCTACGCTTTGCACAGAAAACGCTGTATTTCGGGATACTAGAAACCCCATCCAAAGAAAATGAAAGCCATGAACAGCATTAAA
>JAWQFJ010016742.1:7500-10000 GCA_034096865.1 Theodoxus fluviatilis | reverse complement strand
ACAGCAGAGCTGTAAAATCTCTGTGACCACTCCAGAGATACTATAGTAACTGGATAGCTGTCTGCGCGAAACGCGTCTGCCAGTGCCGTCTCGCGCAGACAACCAGGGCTGAAGCACTGCTCTCTTCCGGTCTAAGTCTGGGCAGGTTCCATTGTCCACACAGCAATAGAATGTAATGGTTATTTCTTGTACTGTGCTTTATCATCTCTATCTGAATTCAGTTGTGCAAAAACATGATGTAATTTGCGGATTGTAGAGTCAGAGGTTGAAGTTGGACTGACAATTCGTTGAATATGAAGTGTGTTCTTTGACGTAGCGTCTGCTTAACAGCACAGTGGAACCATTCCAGCTATATATCCAGCGTCTGTGGGATTAAGAGGGTTTTGACACAACATGTCAGGAAATAACTGTGCAATTGTTGGATGTGGAGCCTACACAGGCCGAAATAGAGGGCTGTCGTTCCACAGAATAATAACACAACGATCCTGAATGGGAGCGAGCAGAGATACCCTAGGTTCCTCCCTTTGCGAGTCATCGCGGGTTAGCGCCAGTGGCGGTATGCGCGCGTCAGAGAGCAGACGACGTATGTTCTCACATGTACTGACTGCTCTGCCGCTATGTAGAAGACAAGTGGAGTGCAATGGTGCTCAGCATTTCACATACGTTTAAGAAACGTTTAGCAGCAGTGTCTCTGACTTGCAACACCATCCTACTTATTAAAATAATATTTTCTGATTCATAACATCATTGTCAGCTGACTTCATGAAGCGTCGACTCGCTCTTTGTCTCTCGTGTAATATCTCGGTCATAAATGTTACACTCATCTACACTGTTCGAGCTAATGTAGGTATAGATTGACAGTTATGTATAATATATTATTTCAATGCTCATTCTTTCTTTTCAACTACTTATTTTCAGTAAATGCTGCGTTCTTAGCTCAAGTATCTCCTCGATTAGCTGCTCCATTCTGTAAACTCGGAAACCGGAAATGATCGTTGCTGTTGGGAAGGCGGAGCTGGGCAGACAGCACTGCGACTATATTTAGACTATACACTGAGAGGTCAAGTCAGCAGTCCATTATATATAGTGTCTCTGGACCACTCCCCTTGCTGACCACGACGAGAGTGCAAGAAAAGCGTCTGTACTGCTGGGTTGGTGCCAGCTAGGACTACGATGCTATACATGAATTTCTTCTCATGTCTTGTAACGGATTAAAGGACAACATTAGTAGACAGTGGACTCCACTTAACACGACATCTGATAACACGACACTCCGGATAACTCGACCATTTTATTCGGTCCCGGCCAACATTCTTCTTTGTCTCATTATTAACAAAATCGGTTTAGACGACGGCACTTGCCACCCCGACTCCGCTTGACTCGACCCAAAAATGACTGCATACATAAGATTTACCTGACCACTCAGTCACACACAACGCCATCCAGATCGAGTCGTTTCATTGTGATGTTTTCTCTCGTGGCAAAGGGAGAGAGGGAAGAGGGTGAGGGTTGGAGAGAGAAGCAGTGAAGATGAATGAAAGCGGAACTTCTCTGTTTGATGCCGTCAGGACTGTCAAGATCATGAAGATGGCGTGGGATAAAGTGTCGCAAGACCACTGAAGCCACAGAGCTACCCGACTCGGGCAGAAACTCACAGCATCCAGGAGCGGATCAGTTCATTTTTTGGGGGTGGTTTCCAAACTTTTTTAAGAGGAGGGGGGGGGGGGGATTGAAGGGCTCAACCGAAACGTGATAGCGGAGGGGGGGGGGGGGGTTTCAGTGCTCAACCCATACCGTATACGTGAAAGTGGGGGGGGGGGGGGGAGGGAGGGGGGGGGGGGGGGCCAGAAAATGACCGTATTGGAGCGCTTGCAGCTCCGCCGAAACGTGAAAGCGGGAGTGGGGGGGGGGGGGGGGGGGGGGGGAGAAGTCCGACCCTATAGGAGCGCTTGGAGCTCACCCGAAACATGAAAGCGGGGGGGGGGGGGGGGGGGGGGGGCGGGAGAGAGTTTCACTGCAAAATGTTCCAATCTGGCGCATTCTGATGGTGATCATTACCACTTTCAGGCAGCGCATTCTTTCACTAATAAAAATATTTCTTCTTTTAATTTTTTTCTGTTGGGGGGGGGGGGGGGGGGTGTGTTCCGGAAACACCCCCCCCTCGTCCGCCCCTGGCATCACAGAGTTTCAGCCTTTGCTGACTTGCTTCTGCGAGCACTTGTGGCTCGATCCCTCTCCGCACACGATCTGGTGGCAGTTGATGACAACGTCGCCTATCTCCGCTCCAGCAGTGGATGCTGCTGTAGGTGGCGAAGCACTTGGCGAGCCTCAGTCGTCCCTTTCTGACGAAGAAGACTACAGATCACCTGCGCATCTCGTCACATCACGTGACGCAAAGAAGTGCCCAGTGAGCCTGTCCCTGTACTTGCTGCTGACTGGCTGCGAACATGATATTCTTATTCGTTTTCAGCATTCCAATCCTCATTTGATAAATTCCAGA
>JAWQFJ010016742.1:0-2500 GCA_034096865.1 Theodoxus fluviatilis | reverse complement strand
GCCTTCAAATACTGGCTTTTCTCAAGAGAAAACAGGTCGCATTTCTAGATGTCAGCCGGTGCACATGGTGAAAAGCTTGATCTTGAAAATGATGATGATGATGACGACGATGACGACGACGACGATGAATATGATGTCGACGACGACGACGACGACGATGATGATGATGATGATGATGATGATGATGATGGTTATAATGATATGACGACAACGACGGCGAGCAGTATGATGATGATGATGACGACGACGACGACGATGATGACGACGACGACAACGACGATGATTATGATGATGATGATGACGACGAAGACAGCGACAACAGCAACAACGACGATTACGACCATGATGATATACTATTTTCATTTCAGTAGACTTTTACATCCTTTTTTATTTCAGAGAAGCTCATCCGCTCGTTTGTCGGTCTGGTTGTTTAGTCATTTTGAGTTTGATATAGTATTGCAAATGCAAACTTCACGGAAAGGTGTTTGTCTCTCCTCTTTTATCCCCCACCCCCTTTTCCCCCTCTTCTCCCCTCTCCCTCCGTCATCCCGAGTAAGATTCTCTTTATTAAGGTCATACCCCCGCTTCTGCATGTAAGACCTCTCTTCTCTCCTTCTCTACGGTCTACTCTGCAGTAATCCCCGATCTTTTTGCTGATCCTCGGGGTCTTTACCCCCGCTTTGAGTAAGATTTCTCTCAGGTCCTCCTCCCCCTTCCCTTCCCCTCGCCCGTTCCCTCGCTTCTCACGTATCATGACTTCTACCCTCTCCAGCGATCCCTCCCCCCCTCCCTCCGCCCTCTCCCCCCTCCTTTCCTTTCCCTCCGTCTCCTCTCTTCCCTCTTTTAGTAAGATTTCTCTCGGGTCTACATAGGAGAAGGTTCTCTCAGGTCATGCCGTGAGTAAGATTTACTCGCGGGTCCCATACTGTGACGTAACGATTGTGTCTCCTTCGGTTGCTCATACGTTCGCTTAGCTAAAGATTTCTACATACTTTGTCCCGGCCTCCCCTCCCCCATTCCCCCATTCGCGTGAGTAAGATTTCTCTTCAGGCTCCCCCTGCCCGTTGCTCCACGTAACCGACTTATCCTGTCTCGGCTGTCTACGTCCCTGCCCCTTCAACCTTGTATACCGCCTAAGTTCACGTCCAGTCTACGTGAGTAAGATTGTTTTCTTCCCCCATTCTTCAGTTGTTCTATCTTCGTGAGGTAAGATGTTGCCTCAGGTCTACGTGAGTAAGATTTTCTTCTCGGGGTTACGTGAGTTCCAACCGATTTTCCCTCCAGTCTTAGTGCAGTATTTTTATTGCTTTTTTCTTTCCAGACAGAACGACTTCTTTTTTCTTGAAGAATTGAAAGTTTGGCAGCCTTCTTTTTTTTTTTTTTTCCTTTTTTATCCCCTTGTCAGCCCTCGTAGCTATCGGTAAGTCAACACATGTTGATCCACGAACATACTCCCACTTCCCCAACGATGCCTTTCAGGATTGTGACCACTTTATCGATCACGCGCAGGCCAAGTCTCTTCTTGTCCCGTGTGTTATTGTCGTCCTCGCACAAATATCACGCTGTCCGAGAGACGTCATGCTTCTTTCTTGCCCGCAGGTCCCATCCTTATCACCTCCAAACCACAGGAGCTACCGGTCTTTCTTCCTTCTCAGGTTACTCTCTATTCTCTCCCGTGACTCTCCCTTGACCGCTTCTATTTCCTCTTCCCCTACCCTCTCTCCCCCCCTTCCCCCCCCTTTTTTTTCCCCTTTTTTTTTTTTTTTTTTTTTTTGTCCCCCCCTTTTCCCTCTTTTTCTTTTTTTCCTTTTTTCCCTCTTTCCTTCTCAACACTTCCTTCGTCTCCTTTCTTTCCCTTTTTCCCCCTTCTTTTACCTTGTTGAGGCTACTTCATGGAGTCCTCTGAGCTGATGTCAAGCCTTGTTTTCGCCAAAGTCATCTCCTCTCTTTTCCTCATCAACTTCTCTTGTCAGCAGTATCCTATACCGTTTTTTATTTTCCCCCTACGGATAGTGGCTAATGGTCCATCCCCCCCCTTCATCACTTCGCATGTCTGTCGTTATGCCATGATAGCCCATGGACGGCCAGTCGTCCAGCTCGAACCGCCCCCCCTCCCTCCTGATGTGGCTTTCCACCCCCTGCCACCGGGCAGGACACCACCGTTCGTCACTGCAGCCGGTAGCGCTCCAGGTCTCTTACATCCACGCCGCGATCCCCGACTCTACTCATCGGGCTAATGGAAACATGCAGGTAAGCGGAGGAGATAAAACGCGGCAAGATGGAGAAAGCTCGGACAAATCACGATCTGCAGAATGGAAAGTGAAAATGCAAAGCGCCGGAGACTGTCCAGACCCCTCTCGTTCGAGTGTACCCTTGACTTAAAGCTTTGAAAAACGCACGACGCCCCTTGACTAGAAAAACCACTATCTACTTCTCGGCCATTTTGGACATCACCCCTCCTGACTGTTCCCAACCATTGTCGACTCAACAAGAGCTCGAC
>JAWQFJ010016740.1:0-59313 GCA_034096865.1 Theodoxus fluviatilis | reverse complement strand
TCATGGTCTTCATCATTGAGGTCCTTCGCTCTGTGAAGATGGCATCTCATGTGTGTCCTCAGGCCAAACTCCAATGCACAGGGACATCCGCACAAGGGGTAGACTGCTGCAGTGGGAGTAGGGTCATCCATTTTGTCTTTTCTGGCCTGGAGCTACCTGTCAAGGTTGGCCAGGCGCTCTGCTTTGGAGGTCTCGGTACCTTTGTAGGCTAGCTGTCGCCAAACACTGCGGTCAGCAGTCAGGGCCTCCCACCCGATCAAAGGGATGTTGCAGGACCGCAGTGTATTTTTGAGTGTGTCTTTGTAGAGTCTGGTTGGACCGCCTTGGTGACGAGTGCCGCTAGTCAGCTCACCACAGAAAATCTGTTTCAGCAGGCAGCTATCGTTCAGTCGCATGACGTGGCCAGTCCACCTCAGCTGGGTCTTACATAGCCTACAAAGGCTGTTAGGCCATAAAACTCCATCTATCTATCCATCTATCTATCCTTGTCCTGCTTGGAGCATAAAAGTTATAGTTTCACAAATGGTGTGAATGCTGCAGATACATTGTAAAGAAAGGAGAAAGGGACGTAATTACTTCCATATTCAATTTGCTGATTAAATCAGAAATGTATTAAATAACTTGTAGAGAATGAATAATTCCCCAGGTAAAAACATCACTTGCAAAGATTTTGGGATTTCATAGCTTTCACACAGATTCTGAGGATGGTAATTCACCTATAAACAGTTTGAACATTCAAAGCCTTTCGATTAGACTTTTCCACGCAATATTTTGTTATAAAGTCCAGAGCATCCAACAGCCAGCCGTTTTGGTACCTGTGAAGTGTTTTATTGACGCATAAGTTACAATTTTTAGTTAAGAATATTCTGAAGTACACAAACATTAATTAATACATAACTGCATTAAAACACCGGCTTTATCAGGCATGGCTGCAAACGGCATCCACAAAAATATGTTATTCTGCATTCATTCAGATCCTTTAAGATCTGCAATTTTCAGTTAAGTTTCTTAACCTCAAGTATTCTATGTATCATGGATGTATGTATTTTCTATGTATCATGACTTTTTCATTTGCTATAATTAGGAACAAAACTTTATGGTAGGTAATCTATGCTCATGGTTTGTGGCATTGATATTTCCTGAGATAAGATTTCTTTGTAGACTGATTTCCATATCTTTAAGAGAAACAGTAGTTTGCTGCACAGCCATGCCTGGTAAGACAAACATTACATTTTCATATAATAATCACAATACTGCTGTGTATTCCCCTCCTCCTTACATACCTGAGTTAGCCAAGGCCAGCAGAGCTTTTGGCAGGTTGTATAAGAGAGTGTGGAGCAAAAACGAAAACCTCATTGGAAAAACTCCCATATCAATTTAATTAGAAGTCAAATTGAACAACAAATCATCGAGCATGTACATTGAAAACTATCACATGTCAACTTCTGAGAAAACGTCATTTCAACAGCACCTAAACTTGCCTTTAAAGCTCGGGCACATAACACAGGCAAAATGTTCACGTGGTATTGAACCCCTCTCCCCTCCCTCAAAAACACAGAATGTGCCAGTTACCACTTGCAGACTGAGCTGCAAATAGAAGCATCTCATTGTCGGCCTCTGATAAAGTCCCAGAACATTTAACGTGAATTATGATAACTTATATAGCATTTGATGAATGAATTCAATTTATGCTCCCCTATGTAAACATTCCTGCTAGCTTAGTTGGCCTGCTATGCAATATGTATTCTGATGTGAAGAGTTTCTCTACAACCTCTGGGCATTTGCAGCTTCAAATTCTTTCAGGACTTTCATTCTCATCCCAGCAGCAGCAGAAGGGGGGAAGGCTGTTGGTGGTAAACCCCTGGCTAAAGCCATAGCATTCTGGGGACAAAGAGAAGATGAAGATTTGAACAGGATCTTTCTTCTTCATGGTCACTGATGATGATGATGATGATTGATGATGATGGTGGTGGTGATGATAATAATGATGGTGATGATGGTGATGATGATAATGATGATAGTGATGGTGATGATGGTGATTGTGATGATGATGCTGATGATGTTGCTGCTGCTGCTGATGAAAAATAACATATCGCTGATCAACGAAACTGTCATGGATAAAGATGAAAGCATCCTCATCCATTCTGGAGACAGTTTATTTTGTGTTTGTGATATAACTAATGATAGTTTTCAATGATCGGGTAAACTTTAACTGTCAAACTTTATCAAAGATCCATTGCTGTAGCTGAATTTAGACAGGGGTGGGGTGGGAGGTTGGGGTGGGGGGGGGATTTGGGAGATGTTGTTTATGTCTCCCATTCTGACAGGTTAGAGGTCATGATAAAGACCATTATACTGAGGACCATAAATTATGTAAGAGGACAAGAGAAGGAAGAAAGCATGAAGGAGTAATGATTGCATTCGCTATGTACCAGCATGAGGAAGGCACCAGAAGAACTGCTATCCTGCTGCTCAGTGCTGACAGTGCAGATCTCATTCCACTTCCCATGCAGGTCTGTTGTTTTTGCAGCTCGACGAGCCATGAACAACCTTCAAGAGAGAGGTAAAAAGACTGGGGTTTTGTACAGCGACTGATCACTCATGTTTTGGGCTCAAACTGCTTTCCACTTTGCACTTTTATTTTTTACTCTTCAATTGAAAACTTGACTCTTACACTCATAGTGCACTCAAATGGCTTTGAAGTAGATTCATCATTTTTACACATCAGAAGGTACTTTCTGCGATGCTGAGTTTAATTCCGGGAAACAAACAGCTGTATGGCCGAACAGAATAACATACTTTCAGTACTTTGACTCTGCTTGCTGCTTAGATAATAGCTGGGATGATCATCTTTTTGAGTAGTATAGTGTATAATTACCACATAACCACACACTAATCTAAATGGACTATCATCCACTTCCTGGGGAATTTTTCTCCCTGTGAAATTGAAACCAAGCATCAGTAGAGAGGATTCATCATGAGAGGCGAAAAATTGAGGAAGCAGATGCACCCCAGCCCATGGCAAATTTAATTAATCAAAGATGTTTACTCACTTGAAGTAGGCTATGTACTCAGCGGAGGTGGTGCAATTTTGGGAGTCCAAAACTCCCATTTCCCGTGCAGGGATGTTGGCCCACAACAGGATCCAGTGGCTTAGGTTCTTGTGGACAGGAACTAAAATCCACTGCTTCTGTGCCAGGTTCACCTGGAGGAAAATGCTCTCTAAGAGTAAATGTCTGCAAAGTTATGTACAGAAAAAGAAAACTTTGAAATTTTTTATCTGAAGCCACACATCCAATGTTCTTAGCTTCATTCTTCTGCTCATTAATCAGTTGCTGGGAGGGATATACATATAAACAGATATATGAGGTTCTGTCTGCATAATTTTATATTTAGGTGTGGGTTGATTAATTATGACTGCTCTCACAAATAATCTAGAGTTGCTGTGTACCCTTTTTCTCATCATCTTTCACAACCATGCACAGAGAAACATTGCACACTCCTCATATATGTTTGGGAAGCTGTGCAGGATTCGAAAATATTATGATTTTACACAAATACATACCACTAAAGTGTAACAAATTTCTGTTGTTTTTACACATTCTCTGAGTTATCGACGTTAAGTATAACTCAACATCAGCATCGTGCAAGTCAAAATCACAGACACACCTTAGTGTGCAGGCAGCGGAAGTCACCCTTTTCCCACTGGGTGGCAACAAATGTGTCCAGGACATGAACTTCTGGGACTGCCTTCTGTAACAGCCTGAGGAAGGCGTTGATCACCTGAAAAGACAAGAAGGGCAAAGCCCATACGACTCACATGCTTGACCTTGACCTTTATATGACCTTGACCTTCAGGTGACCTTCAAGGTCAAGGTCAAACAACTAAACCTACCAATGACATCATACACTAAGAAATGCTTTACACATTTTTCCTACCAAAATACGTGTGACCTTGACCCAAGGTCAAGGTCATCCAAGGTCATGCAACACAAAGCTGTTAATTCAAGACATAGGAAGCACAATGGTGCTTATTGGCACTTTCTACCATGAGATATAGTCACTTTTAGTGGTTCACTACCCCATTTTGGTCACATTTCATAAGGGTCAAAGTGACCTTGACCTTGATGATATGTGAACAAATGTGTCTCATGATGAAAGTATAACATGTGCACCACATAATTATTAAGTTTGAAACAGTTATCTTCCATAGTTCAGGGTCAAGGTCACTTCAAAATATGTATACAATCCAACTTTGAAGAGCTCCTGTGACCTTGACCTTGAAGCAAGGTCAACCAAACTGGTATCAAAAGATAGGGCTTGCTTTTACCTATATACCACTTGTAGCTAAGGTCGCCATTCTCAATAACGTGGGAGAAAATTGGGAAAATGTGAAAAATGACTGTTTTTGAGACCACATTTATGGCTCCTGTGACCTTGACCTTGAAGCAAGGTCAAGTCACTATGTATGTTTTTTGAGGCCTTGTCATCATACACCATCATGCCACATTTGGTGTTGATAGACTTAATAGTCTGCGAGAAAAATCCAACGTTTAAGTTTTTTACGCCCGGACGCCCGGACGGACGGACGGACGGACGAAACGGCTCAGTACATAGACTCACTTTTGCTTCCCATGTGAGTCAATAATAATACTGATGATGATGATGATGATGATGATGATGATATGATGATGATGATGATGATGATGATGATGATGATGATGATGAAGATATGATGATGATGATGATGATGATGATGATGACGACAACAATGGATGACAATAATTGATTGTAATGTGACAACAACCAGCGTCTCCGCCAATGTATTGTATGTCATTAATAATATACTATAGGAATAGTGAAGAAATATGCTAGATCTAGATGTATTAGCAGAATATTAATATACCATTTCGTCATTTATTGGTTTCACAAGTCTATAGCAGTTCTACAGGTGGATCCCGTAAAGGGTCGCTAGAGGCTGTAAGAACTGTAAGTTTAAGCGTTGTTTATTACACTTACAGCACGTGCAAAGACCCAGTATTAATAGCATCTTTGTCACGTGGACAAAGACAGGCGTCGATACTAAGCCATGCATGCACCAGAGCCAAATGATTTGTGGACAGTCGACGAATGGTAATATGTTACCAATGCAATGGTCTACCTTGAATAGCCCTTCTTTTTCCATATGCTTTCTGGGAGTAAAGAACTGGCAGGTTGGTGTTCTTGTTACCTGCAGTCGCGCAGCTCGAAGTTCGACGTGGAGGGTTCATTTGAGCGACTCTTTATAAAAAAGAAAGAGAAGACGGCGTCACAATCAAAACAAATTTCCGATTTGCCCTATATAAAAAATTAAAATATAAATGATTTCAGTTGTATTTCTGAAGTTTGAAAGCGATGTGATCAAGATTAATTCCACTAAACCGCATGCTAAGTCTTAAAGTTGTAAACATTGTGACATATATTTAGGTATGTGTGAGAAAAAATGAAAGGTAAATGACATGAATGAAAAGTAGTTCATTGAAAAGAGAATAAAAAGACCATTCCAATGGTATAAGTATGAGCACTGCGGGTCAATTTGTTTAAAAGTTATGAATTTTAATTGAATAAAATCCGGCCCTTTGTTTTACTATAATTATAAAGACAACAGAAAACTTTTGACCAGATTACATGCACTGAACAACAAAAACCTTCATAACTTTTTTATTTTCAAAGCTAGAAGAAAACCAAAGATATATCTGGAATCCTTATGGCTATAGCTATAGATTAATAGGATAAAAGAAAAATGACAGATAGATTTTAACTTAATTAACTAATTCTTCTTCTTCTTGTCGATCGCTAAATTAATTAAGAACCAATCAGAGGTCGCGGTCTGGGTCACGTGACCACATGTGGTCGATCGGGCATATGAATTTGAAATCCAAATAACACGCTAAAACCTAAAATAATAGCACTAAACTGCTTTTAAAAGCATTCAAAATAATAATAGAATAACAAATAATCATTAGAAGCAGTATAAACGAGTCCACTAGGTTAGACGAAGATTCTCAGAAAAGCACTAGCCGTGACTAGGTGAGTAGGTTTGCCATTCCACAGCGCGATCTGAAAACCCAGTGACCACGTTGGAATGAACAAAACCCCCATTGGTAACATTCAAATAAAATACAAAATCATTGAAATAGACTCAAAAATGATTAATCTACATGCGAATAGCAAAATTAACATACCGAACAATCAAGTTTGATATGAAAATGGTGTTTAAAGATGAACCAAAACTTTCAAATTCGCGTAGCTCAGCTCACAGACGTCGCACGAAGATGAAACTTGTGTAGATGCAGGAGAAAACGTCCACTAATTCACAGAAAACGCGGTCTTTGTGCTAAATGAAATAGAGGCTTGAAGAAAGCGAACGAGAGAGGGATCGCTGTGCGCGCGAGCACAGAGTCCGGTCACAGTTTTAGCGGCGCACACATGCCTAATATATTGTCATTTTCTTGTTTTTAAGTTCGCGTCTTCAAGTGCGTACAACGCATTATCAACATATTCAGTCCACATTACACATCAGTTATAATAATCCTAACCTACGTTCTTTCTGTATTCAACATGCACTGATACTCAACAAGTTTTGCAAGTACATGTATTACCAGACTGTTGAATGCAAAGCAAGCTCCGTTGACGCTGAGGACACGCTACAAAATCTGGATTCAAAACTTTACGGAAGTCACAATCAGGATTGAAATTGTTGGAATCTCGTTGAATCAGTTCTTTTGCTCTTTGGTAGTAGCACTGCCAAAAGTAAGCCCAGTTAAGTTTTTCAAATATGTTGATGGTCAAAATAATTTACACTAGAGTTCTTTGGCGTAATCTGCTGAGATCCCACATGGAGTGTCCATGGATCCCACGAGCGTTGGATTCAGGGCAGTTGCAAAATCTGGATCAAAAACTTTGTGGTGTTAACGACTGTAACGAGTCGCATCCGCAGAAAACTTGAGAAAAAGTCACCAATTTGCATAATCTGTGACGGACATATGGAAAAAGAAAAACTGTAAATATCCATGCCCAGCTTTTTCCTACTTTTAACCCTTTTCCTGCTTAGTTGACCACTAATAAAACCATAATATCTCTGAAGTAGCGATCGACTGATGAAGATGCTGAGGATCTGCCTATAAACACCCCACCCCAAACAATGACGACGACGACAACCACCATAACAACAACAATAATAACGACGATTTTGATGATGATGATGATGATGATGATGATGATGATGATGATGATGATGATGATGATGATGATGATGATGATGATGATCACAATCTGCAGCAAGTGATCGATGACCAACGACGATGGTCTATCATTCTATCATCTATGTGGCAAGCATTGAGGGATTTCCTGAGGCAGTCTTTGTAGCGTTTCTTTGGTCCCCCTCTGTCACGTGGCCAGTGGAGAAATCGCCGTACATGGTGACCCTAGGCAGGCGATACTCTTCCATCCTGTGGACATGTCCTGCCCAGCGCAGCTGCGACTTCAGTAGCATGGCAACGCTGGTGACCCCAGCCTGTTTGAGGACCTCGATGATTGTGACGAAGGCACTCCAGTGGATGTTCAGGATGGTGCGGAGGCAGCGCTGATGAAAGCGCTCAAGGAGTCGTATGTTTCTGCGATAGGTGACCCATGATTCAGAGCCGTATAGGAGAGTGGTAACTACAACAGCCCTGTAGACACTAATCTTGGTACTTTTCTTTAGGTGCTTGTTGTTCCACACACGTTTGTACAGACTGCCAAATGCTCTGTTTGCCTTTGCAAGTCTGTTGTCAATCTCCTTGTCGACTCGGGCATCTGATGTAATGAAGCAACCCAGGCAGGTGAACCATTGTACTGACTTCAGTTTTGCTTCACCGATGGTGATTTGGGGAGGATGGTATTCTTCCCGAGGTGCAGGTTGGTGGAGGACCTATGTCGTTTTTAGGCTGACTTCAAGCCCGAAGAGCTGGGCAGCCTCTGCGAAACAGGATGTGATATGCACTGCAGGGCCCTCTCTGTGTGGGCAACAAGGGCAGCAGCATCTGCAAAGAAGAGATTATGAATCAATAGTTCAAATGTTTGTGTGTGAGCCTGAAGACGTCTGAGATCAAATAGGTTACCGTCAAGACGGTACCTGATGTAGATTCCATCTTCATTCGTGGAATACTGAGTGAAGAGAAGCACACCGATTCCTGCAAGTCACTCATTAAAGGGATTATTCTCTAGAGACGTAATATACCTGACGTCAACCTCGCCTCCTCCTTTATCCTGTGATTTCTAAAAATAAAACCACCCAGTCCAACTCACTTTTGTTAAACAGGGAAAATCACATTTCTTTTCACTTCAGACTAAATGCGGAATCAAATTATTAAACCCATGCCTAATGGAGGCTAATGTATTTTTCATTTAGAAAATGATTTTGATTCCAGTATGACATAAAGTCTTTTGCCATTTAGTACTTTCTTTTCTGGAATGGTTGGTCTGATCCCCCCCCCCCCCCTCATGTCTTTGAGCTGAAAAACGACGGCAGCCGGCGGTATGTGAAATCTGCATCCTTTGAGCTTAGCGGGTCGATGGTCCTTCCGCTGGACTGGGTATTGAGGTCGTCAGGGCATCCTTCTCTGTGACCCTGTTCCCATCGCTATTGGCTTTGCTGTGTCCTCTGGCCTTTCATTTCTCAGTCTTTCTTGGCTTCAAATGGCTGCCCTAGGGCTTTAATCTTGACCACGCACATATGTTCTGCATTTTGTCCCAGCAAGACGAATCTCGCTATTCGTTTTGTTTCCTGACACTTATCTCGAAATAAGAAGCAAAATTATCCTTAAAAACTTGTTTTCTCTTTTTACCGGTGCCTGTAGGTGTATTGTGATTGCAGTTGTGAAAGTGTGCATTTCACTCTCTCTCTCTCTCTCTCTCTCTCTCTCTCTCTCTCTCTCTCTCTCTCTCTCTCTCTTTCTCTCACACACACACACACACACACACACACATTCTCTCTCTCTTTCACACACATTCTCTTTCTAGCACACATACTTTTTTGCTCACTTAAACACCTTCTCTCTCTCTCTCTCTCTCTCTCTCTCTCTCTCTCTCTCTCTCTCTCTCTCTCTCTCTCTCTCTCTCTCTCTCTCTCTCTCTCTCTCTCACGCACACACACACCCACACCTACACATACCTACCTACACACACATGCACAAACACACCTATCTACCTACCTACCTACCTACCTACACACACACATACACACACTCGTACGCAAATATACACACATAACGCTCATACACACACTGAGTTCTAAAGGGGTGTGTCATCAGGCACAACAAGGCGGTAAAATCAAGCCTCGCGAGGATGAAACTAGTCAAACCTTCCCATAAGACGCTGCATGTAAGCAGACGCTCTGCAGCTCCGACATCCCACCAAAGACTATAATCTTTGATCCCACTGACGTATTTCGTGGTCGCACTGCGTGGACAAAGGCAAACTATACTATTGCAAGAAGCCATTCTGAACAGTGGCGCCAGCCCGCACGATGTTAGCGTGACGATGACAAGTTGACAAGCGTGGAACACTGCCACTTTCAGCGCCACTAGAAAGTTTCTCGGACTTGAGAAACTGGCCTAGGGCATTAACTGAATGACAAATCTGGCAAACCCCTGATAGGATTGTAATGGGAAAATGTTGGATTATACCATGTTCCAGCGTAAAGTGACTGTGGTAATGACTTGAACAACCAGCAAGAGGGCGATTTTACTAGGCAGTTCAAGGCGGTACTCTGCTGATTGCAAAGCAGGTGCCGTGTTAGGTAATGAAATGAGATGAAGCAAACATTTTCTTAGAAGTGATATAAAAGATACAAGAAATTTTGGAGCTGCTGGCAACCTATGAAGGACACCAAGTTGCGGGATTTCACTTTGTGTAGTTATCATGTAAATCTCAAACGACATCCATAGCAGTAGGCCTACTTTACATTCATGGGTTAGTTGAGATATTTGTCCTTCATGCAGGCGGCACCCATTCAAATCTAACATCCAAGTTCCCAGTGCCTTAAGTTCTTGTCAGACAGTGTTAGTTTAAATTTTCTACCTAAAAATAAATATAACCCCTATTAGGAGGGTAATTTTCTCGCGTTTTTGGGTAGGGCCAGGTTCTCTGGCCCCATAGCACTAACGTCTTGTCGATGATTTTGTCAGTAAACAGCTTTATCCATCAGATTGTTGTCAATATAGCATGCTGACCCTTTATTTACACTAATGCTACCGGGAAAGCTTCCATGCGCTCACACAATTAATTTTGAATTTAAGAAAAAATACCTAATAAAGAAAGAGTTCAGTCGAAGGTCACTCAGTTCATTTCGAAATCTCCCTCGCTGCGTCACAATCACTCCATGACTTGCCGGGACTTGGTGGTGCGTCAGAACCAGACTGGGTTCGATCTGTGCACATTGGGAAAAAAGTACTTCACCAGCTGGGCTGGAGGACGCTAATGGGGAAAGTGTGTAATTCCCTAGTGGAACAGGCCCAGCATTGTTGGACTCTTTGCTGGAGGGAGGAACCCTGAAGTGACAGCTCCAAGCGATGCGTCAGGCAATCTCGCCAATTCTCGTCTTTTCCCCCTCATTGGATTGCCACGCGCCTTTTAATCAGGCGGCTATAGGAAAGGCTGGATCTGCCCTTCCAATGCCCTCAGTCAGATTGCAGGTCGGCCTCGGTGGCGGTGGTACAGCATTGGAGTCGATGATGGCGGGAATGCATCGTCTCTCAGCTCTTCTGATGTGTCCGAGTGTGGCACGGTAGAACACTGCGTGGGCCACACACTCGACAGTAATGGGGGCACTGGAATGTTTTTGAGGGAGCACTCTGGACTTGGTACCTGGCAGATAAAAGGTGAAGAGAAAAGAGGTCACGTATTAGATTCTTGGAGGACTGGTCACATGCAGGCAGCTCCTCGATGAAGCTGTCGGCAACGCTGTGGCGACGCAAATAGGCGCACGGTGCTGTGTTCGATAGGACTGTTCATGTGTACATCTACAGCAGTATGTTCCGTCATTGACACCGGAAAGGAGTGCTAATTCACAGTGAATAAGCATCACAATCATTCCCCCCTACAAGCGTTGTTCCAAACAACAGCAAATATTCCTAGGCAGAAATCAAAATCAATAGGCTGCAATCCTAGAAAAATATTTTTGACCTCAATTAATTCGCGGACGTGGAGAATTTCTTCCATTTTTAAAGACAGAACTGCCGGATATGACCTCAAATATGTGACCGGTCTTCCTAAACTGTGTTGGTCTGAAATTCCGTCAAATCGAGACAAGGCAGGATGTGCAGTGAATGAGGTTAATTGAGTAACTTAGAGAATGTACCTGATTCAGAAAGAGGAGCCTTCATTGCATATTCTTTGTTAGTTTCAGGTTTCAAGTGGACCATAAATGGTTTCTTTTCACGTCCACAGGACGACCATGGAATATATTGTGTGCAAGTTGCTGCACCTGATTGCATTTTAATCTGATTCTGCATTACTTGCAAACAAAGCATTGTTGTATGTGGTGTCAATGCAAATGAAAAGCTCTCATATACACGTGCAGTGCATTTTCACTGGGCTGTAGGGGAATTTATTTGAGTCGTGGCCACGACTCAAAGAAGTTGCATGTTTTCTCTACACTGCCCATAAATGCTTGCTTTTCACGTCTACAGGAAGACGATGAAATCTATTTCTACAAATTCTACCTTACTTTCAAACGAATCCTTTGGGCTGGAAGTGCGCACATCCATACATACATACATACACACACACAAACACACACACATACATACATACATACATATACACACACACACATACACACACAGACATACACACGCGCGCGCGCACACACACACATATACAGTTATGACGTCGTGTTTACGTCATCAACAGCACAATGCATCTTGTGCTTGCTCTCTTTAGACTTCATCAGTGAAGTGAATCAAGGCGGACGATGAATTCTACACACCATCAAGTGTCCCCAAAAGATTCAAGCTTCGTACAATGCCAGTGGATGACAACAGACAAGTGAAGAATCTATATATATAAAACCCAAACGGTTTCTGTCTATCCGGATATTCGTCCGCTCTATGCGTTCCGCCACCCATGCATGGGTCTCCACTAAATTAGGCATGTTGCTCCCCGGTGACTGGATGGGTGTAGTCGACGTATTTTGGAAGGCGTACCTCCGACCGTTCCAGAGATATTCCCTCTGAAACTTTTTAGTCATGGGACTGTTGACGACAACATGTGCTTTGTGAGAGGGTAAAGGGAGGCAACTTAGCTCCAACGTGTGCTTTGTGCTGCACGAGGTTTTACGGGTCGGAGCTCGCTCATCTCATCACGTGTTCATGTTTGGTGAATGTGATGGAAAAGGTTTAGACGGGAAAAGGTGGAGATGGGAAAAGGTGAAGACGGGAAAAGGTGGAGACGGGAAAAAGGTGGACATGGGAAAAGGTGGACACGGGAAAAGGTGGACACAGGAAAAGGTGGAGACGGGAAAAGGTGGCGACGGGAAAAGGTGGAGACGGGAACAGGTTGAGACGGGAAAAGGTGGAGATGGGTAAACCATCTAGTATGATATAAATATCACCAATCCAATATTTTCCATCCAGCTTTCCTTCACCATAGATTTACCCTCGTCAGACATTTTGGTGATCTCTTGAGAACGATTTTATTTTCATCATAATATCAATTTTAGGTCACACATTGAGCTGAAAATAAATCGAAATATCTCGGTGTCTTGCAAAACAACCAGGATCTCCAGTTGATGCGTTACCGATTTTCTGTTGTAATCCGGCTTTGATTCATAATGTTTGAAGAGGAGAGGGTTGATCTCGGCCGAAGTTTCTTTCAGACAAAAACAGGCCAACCAAGCGATTTCTTTTGCAACCCCATGGCAGAAATGAGTCCGTGTCTGCAACATTACTTCGATGTTCAAGATAATGGAGTGCGCGTGTACTTTAAAGTAAAAAGTAGTTGGAAGATGTCTAGTGGGAGCCGTTGCATTCGAAAGGAGGGTTTCCAGTAGAATCGTTGGTTCAGGAATGTTATCAATGATTCTTCTGACATAGAACCCAAACAAGCGTGTTTGGATTGATACAGAAAATTATATCCTTTAGTAAAAACCCAAAATTCATTCTTAATTCCACAGTGAATAATCATTATTCCTTGTGGCAAAGATATGCCAATGTATTTATTACACTAGATTTGAGAAATTGTTTGTTTCGTGAGACAGGCAAGATTTTGCTCATTTCAAGAAAAACAAACTCCCACGGATTTGCTTTTATCAGGAAGCGAGCGAAAGGCTGACTACTTTATAAAACAAGGAACACTGACTTTGCACAGATCATAAAACAGGCAAATGCTGCCTCTTTTATGAAACAAGCAATTAAAAAAATTCTGTGTACCATACTATCCAAATAAACGTAAGAGTCACACATACATTTATCAATGTTAGTTCGCAGGGCAAATTTGTCGATTGCTAAAAAATACATGTGATTAAAAATGGTAACCTTTATTGTTGATTTTGCTAATCAACAGTTAGGTTTTCTTACTGGGAACAATATTTTGTTCACAAACAGACACCTCCCTACTCATCAATGGGAAGAAGTTAATTTGACTACTCTATTCAAGAACGGAGTCAAACCAGGAATTAGGAGTGACATTTCAGGAAGGTTCACTCACCTAGTAAAATTTTTATTTGAGATCTTAATGATAAATGTTGACGGCCAGCATCCATCAATGCTTCGTGGCTTTCAGTTTTGTGATGACATGCCAAGATGTACACGTGGGCAACCTGAGGATGTTTTTGTTACAACCTGCTTCTCTTCACTCGTAGATTCACTTCTGCGCCATGCAATGTATTGGTATATTTACTCATAAGGGGAAAACTATTTGAAGGCAGTTGTGATGTCCAGATGATATCAGCAAATGGTCATGATTAATTTGTGAGAGGTCCTTCAAACGTTCCAAGGACAAACACGTCCGGAAAAACCCATTTTGTGATCTGCTGATGAACTGGTATGCAGCAGCCTTCATACATGTTGCTGAAGTAATTGTTTTAAGCTATAATGTGCAGAGTGAGCTAAGGACAAACATTTATCAATAACAACCAATGTCGATGGTAATGGACCAACTCTTTATTTCCCATACAT
The DNA here is from genome assembly GCA_034096865.1 of Theodoxus fluviatilis. NCBI lineage: Eukaryota > Metazoa > Mollusca > Gastropoda > Cycloneritida > Neritidae > Theodoxus > Theodoxus fluviatilis. The sequence goes on along the minus strand of JAWQFJ010016740.1, from coordinate 45,115 downwards.
GCACAACATTCTCTTTCTTAAGCATTGATAATCGACTGCTACATCATCGCCATCAAATCGGAAACAATTTGGAGGGAAACGTTCACCACGAGAAATCTAGGTCATTCAGTTAGATGAAATTTAGCCGTGCTCTAGCAATTCACAACAGCCTTTAAGCGCAACGTTTTCTGTCTACCAAAGCAATTAATGAGTTACTAAAAAGCTATTATTATTGTATGGTCTCCCTTTTCTTTCGCCCTTATTTTGCAATGATGATGGCCTAGCTCAATGCTGTGATTCAGCATGGGCGTTTCTGTCAATGACTAAATAGTTTACCTGCCGTTTGATCATGCATGAATAAATGAGAATTATAGAAATTCTACGATAGTCTCTGTAAGACAAAGTCTATGAGACATATCGGCTCAGAAGCATTTCTTTGATAACCTAATAAAGGGACGTTGTAAATCCAATGGACAACCATGACAGCGACCATCACTTACATGGATCACTTCTTTGGTAACTAATGCAAGTGGACCAATTTCACGCACTATGGTTCTCCCCCTATTCGTCTGGCTCTGTTGAACGGATGTAGACGGGGACAGTATCGCCGTGGTACCTTTGTTGTTATGTGCTGGTCGAGTCGAAGCAGATTGGCTTTGATGAGAATGGGCTGGAAAGTGCGTCCTGCCGTGAAGACGTTGATGGACCCACGCCTGTCGTGCAGCAACTGCGTCCGAGGGAAATGGGGAAGCAAGCGCGATAGCAGTCACCCTTCCCCCATTCTATGGCGAGTGCTCCGCGGCGTGCAGCTGCAGAGAGAGGGAAGGAACGACATCGATTGCATCAAGATAGCGGCATGATTGACCATTGTAGGACTCCCGCTCCAGCTCCCACACGTCGTTGGCCGACCGGCGCCACTGCCTTCATCGACGACGCGTGCATCTCGAGTGTCGGGCCTCCTAGGCTGTCATGGAGAGGCCTGTTTGGAATATTATGTTTTAGACCTTGAGAGCAACCAGCCCAGTCGTCTCGAGAGATTAAGTTTTCTACCAAGAAAAGAGAAGGCCCATGCAAGCTTCAGCGACGCTTCTGAGGAATAACAATAATACTTCCTCACCCGAACAAAGTACTTTTGTTTGCAATTCAAATCATTGCGTGCACTCTACAAGATTCTTCGAATGGTGACTGCCGCTAGACGTCCTCACACCCCAGTCATTCCTACCTCCACCCCAATAGCTGAAACCCGAGGTCATAGAGCGTTTGGAGCTGGCTCCAGGTGCTCGACCATGGGTAGACCTATACAACTCTGGGTGCATCGTGTGTGTGACTGAACGTGAAATAGGCATACCACTGAGAAATAATGGACATCTCAACACCTCTCAGGCAGTCCAAGAGGCACTAGTGGATTAAATATATTGATTTGTTGAATATCATCTAGACATGTCGGTTAACCCAGTGATATATTTATTTATTTGAACGCTCTGTAATATATTCCAATATGTCTTACCAGTGTTTTAAAAGTGCACATTCATCTTGTCTTCTTTGAAATATTGCAAAACGTGTATCATTTTGTTGGAGAAATGTCCTTTTCACTCATTTCGTTTTTGTAGGTCATGTAAAATGTAACTTTATACACTGCTGACTGGGTTGTTAATTTGGTCGAAATGCAGAATGGCAGTCTCTCCAAGATGATATCTGAGCCAGCTGTTGAAGCAAATGTCTCTGGATTTTCAGTCAAACACTGTCACCGTGGCTTAAGAGTTTCTCTGGAGGGTTACATTGTCTTAGCTACAAGCTGGAAATCCCTGGAAGCAGATCACAATGCCTGGCGCTCGACTGCCTCCCATGGTGCCACAGCCTTCGAAGAATGGCGGTGATGCAACCTCTACGAAGAACAAATCGTTCTCAGAGATAACGGTGGAAACCATAACTGCTGAGCATGTTCAGTCTGCGGCCGTCTCTGTCCATCGGGGTCTGGGTTGAGATTTTACTGTTAAGAGCGCTGCTTTCCTCGTCACCTTTGATGATGATGATGATGATGATGGATGGAGGAGGAGGACAAGGGGGAAGGGGGAAGGGGAGGAGGAAGAGGAGAAGAGGAAAGGGGAAGATGGAAGGGGAAGAGGAGGAGGAGAAGGGGGAAGCGGGAAGATGGAAGGGGAGGAGGAGGAGGAGAAGGGGGAAGCGGGAAAGGGGGAAGCGGGAAGGGAAGGAGGGGAGAAAGGAGAAGAAAGAGGGAAAGGATGAGAAGATGGGGGGAAAGGAGGAGGAGGAGGAGGAGGAGGAGGAGGAGGAGGAGGAGGAGGAGGAGGAGGAGGAGGAGGACAGAGGAGGGAAGAGGAGGGAAGAGGAGGAGGAGGGAAGAGGAGGAGGAGGAGGAGGAGGAGGAGGAGGAGCAGCAGCAGCAGCAGCAGGAGGAGGAGGAGGAGAGGGGATGGGGACGAGGGGGGATGGGGAGGAGGGAGGAGGGGGAGCAGGGGGGAGGGGAGCAGGGGGGAGGGGGAGCAGAGGGGAGGGGGAACAGGGGAAAGGAGGAGCAGGGGGAGGAGGGGGGAGGAGGAGGAGGAGCAGAATCTTGGTACACATGTGAAGCATGATGGTTATCCCTCCAGGTTTACTGGAGGTCCTACAGACTTTATCTGTCTGTGTGTGTGTGTGTCTGTCCCGACTCCACGGCCTATATCTCAAAAACTACTGGACGGATTTCCTTGAGATTTTGCACACTGACTGGAAGTTAGGTCCCATTCAATATTATCAAATTTTCAGAATCGAGGTTTGAAAAGAAAGTGACTTTTTTACATTTTGGTGTTTCAATGAAAACGATACAACAGACTCCATTTGCAAAATCTGTGACGTGATCATTTGACGTCGAATAACGTGACGTCATTTGCGAGGAGATTTTTGAGAAGGGTGAATAGAATAGAATAGAATAGAATTCTTTGGCTTGCTTAGGCGTCCAGGGCCTATCGCCGATTCTGGTAGTTCTCTGGCTGTATTTTTATTGTTCTTATGGATACTAGCTGGTCTTTTACCAGGCCTAGTCTATAACACTTGTGAGATAAAGAAAAAGAGAGAAAAAAGGCCTAATTGCTGTGCATCATCTGCGCCAGTGGTTCCTCCAGCTTGAACATATATCCTTGTAGATGCTTGTCCACTCTGTTCTTGAACGAGTTCAGGCTCGGTGCCTCGACTACGCTATTGGGAGGCTGTTCCACATGTTGATAACTCGCTGGGTGAAGAAATGCTGTCGTAAAGCCGTATTGCATCGGTTTTTCTTGAGCTTGTAGGCGTGACCTCTTGTGACACTATTGTCATCGCAGGAAAACAGATTCTCTCCAATCTGGTACATGCCGTGCGTATACTTGTACACTTCTATTAGGTCACCTCTAGTTCTTCTGTAGCACAGACTAGGGAGCCTCATCTTGACAAGTCTTTGTTCATATGTGAATTTGGAGAACATTGGTGAAGGAGAAAGAAAGATTTTTTACGATGCGGGTCGTTTGTATCCTGGACGTTTTGTACCTAGTCGTTTCGTCTGCAACTCGCACTTACGTTATGGTCGAAGTAGATTGATGTTTACTTCGTCCGCTGAACGCTGTCAAGACTAATGCTCGAATGAATGAAGTATGATTTCATAATTTTTCCGGATTAATACAAATGTATATCAAATACATCAGTTCAATTTAATCGAGTCAATTAATCGAGTACATGTCCACTAGGTGAAAAATGTGTTGAGTGGAACGCAAGTCAGAAAAGTTACACTTGCAGTCTAAACAACAAAATGAATACAGTGTTTGTATTGAAAAATCAGGTCAATCTTTTCGTCGTTTGGTTCCACGACAAGAGTATGAAATCTTGTTTCCAGCGAGATTAGGAGCTTCTGCAAACAGAGGGTGAAAAGGGCAGGATTCTAACGCACTTTAGCCAGGCACTCACGAGCCATGAAAATAGACGCCGACACGTGACCCAGATTCTCGCACTCAGCTGCGCAAAGTTTGTGCTCTGTGTGATTCGGGTGTAATACTGCCAATAAACGTCGTTAAGCTTAAGATTACACCCGAATCACACGGACCGTTAAGGTGCATGGAGTACAGTACCGGTCAAGAGTCACAACAACCACCGACACCGACCATTTCAGCCTTCTTCATGATGCGTTAGAATCCTGCCGTTGTCGTGGTGAACATGGCTGACAACGGTCAGAATGATTACTTGCTTGGTTTTTTCCTTGTCAAAACTTGTTATACCGTCAGATTGTTACCACCATCAGATTTTCTGCAACTTTTCGAAGCGAATCTAGCCTAAAAACCTACCAGTTATGAATCGTGTTAACAGGATTGACTCGTTGCTTGTAGAATGACGGTACTCGGTAGCAGTACCACACACGGTGTGTGCGTGAATCACTGAATGAGTACGAATGCACATGTCTGGGTTGAACATCTATAATACACTTCCTCCTCTGTGTGACTGTGTGAGTGTTAATTCAGCGTCTATGACATGCCAAAGGAAAGCAAAACATGTCATAATAGGAGCTTCCTGAACCTATCCATCATGTTTAAAATATATGGTTGATTGTTCCTGGGCCGATAGCTTAGAAGTGGATTTACATGCTTTACAAACACTCCGTCATATCAATTCTCTAATGGCTCAGCTGGTAGAGCGTTCGACTCTTGGTCATGCATGACCAGGTTTGATTCTGCGCTGAAACTTTTTTTTTCTTCTCTTTTTTCGAGAGGTTGTGGTTTTTTGTGTTTTTATGTGTGTGTGTGTTTTCCCCCTCTTTTCTCGAGATATTTCGGGTTCGAACCCGATTTTTTTTTAATGCCAAAACCTGGAGGTTCAGCGCCAGCGGTTTTTATATTCAATATTAAAATCAGTGCGTGGTACATTAAATTAATAAATTGTAAAATTCGATGCTCTGAGGTATGTCAGATGAGGAAGTGAGTCCATGTGAACATCATATATCTCTAAGGCAGCAACAAAGTGTGAGAGAAACACGCCTTCTCACGTATCTCTGCAGTTACAATCAACTCAAGCAAGTATGGGAACAGATGAGAGACAGCACGTTGAATTACAGTGGTCTGGACAAGTCTCTACATCCTATTCTCACCCTCTTACACATGCATTCACATAGGAGCAAGTATCAGTCTATCAATCAATAATAGATGCATTTCCTGTACATCACCATATTTGCCCGTCAATCCATTTAGCTTCTAACTGATTTAAGAGACCGACTAGAGGTTTGTTTGATGTAAACGTTTGGAGGTTTTTTTCTTCTACAGCCATAGAAAGACTGCATATCAAGGTACTAGAATCCTTTTTCTTCCTCTCTATGTTCTCGCCAAGCAGGCTTCGGGGCCGGCAAGGCGAGACCCAAGAAGGCTCAGACTGATCAAGAAGGTGGTAACAAGGCTTCACTTTTTCAGCAGCCTCTTAACTCAGCACGGACTGTTGGTTCCTTCTTGTAGCAGACGGGTCTCGCTTGTAACTCTTAGAGACTCGTTTCTTGCCAGAGGATGCCTATCTTCTCGGGAGACCAGACAAAATCTAGCGCACACAATTCCAAACCTTTCTCTCTCTTTGTCAGACGGGATCGCGGCCATCAAGAGGGATATTCTGGGAGATGAGATTGCGTGCCGTAGTAGCCCGCACGCTTTTCTTCGGCCAGGAGCGGTTTGCTTGCATACATCGTCGGCCATCTTCAAGGCCCTTGGATTGAATTTCGGCGTCGGGAAATGACTGCGCCGTGAATCTGAGGTCGAGGGAAAACCCCTTCCTTAATTGCATCTGGTATGTATTCCTTTTCAGATGCCATTCAACAGCTCTAAACTGCCTGAGGAATTTCCTTCAGCGAAATTCTTGTCATTTTCCTCCTGTGGAAAGGATGACATTGCGGGTGGAACGAGAAGACATTAATGTTTTCATTCACGCACAGACATTCGGCAGACTGGGATCAAAGTTGTCCTTTTGGTGAGAATCTTTCACTCTGGCATGAATCGTCATGGCACAGAGTGGTGCAAATGCTGACCTGCTTCATAGAAAATCTGCGCCATTCAAAGGGGCAAAATTGCTCTCTTCAGCTCCGACTCTGAATTGGAAATAGTCGACGCAGCTAAGATTTCCAATTTTCTCACAGGCGGCAGGAAGCCAACTTAGAAAATCAGCCATTTTCACGTCTGATTTTAAAGACCGCGTTTGGGTAACTAAGGATTCTTCAAGGAAGCTACTGTTAACTATATTTTAAAAACTATTGCATTTCTTTGTTTTGACCAAGCATGCGTTCACATGTAGAATTATAGTGATGACATGCAGAAAACCTGATCTCAGCGAATACATGCAAAAGGGATGCCAGGCTTTCCAAAATATTTTGTTTTCCTTTCTATGAGTTTTTTCTTTTTTTCTTTTAGTTGGTCAAAATTGTTTTTTTCCTTCCAAGAAACCTATAAATCTTCAGACCTCGCTGTTGCATGTCTGGAAAACGATCTTCAAATGATGTGCGTGGAACAAAATATCAATATTATTCCCGTCATGAGTTTCCTTGACAAATGTCAACACATTTAGAACTGCAAAAGTATTTACATAACGGCGAAACCACACACACACACACACACACACACACACACACACACACACACACACACACACACAATTCAACGGGACGTTACACGCAAGAGCTGTTTCAGTGTTTTTAGTGAAAACCAAGCAAGCGATATACCAAACATACCCAGCGAACAGTGTATTCAAAACTGTACAACAAATGAATGAATAAACAAATAATGAACGAATGAACGAGCGAATATATGGATAGATGGATAAATGATTAAGCGAGCGAACGAACGAACAAATTAACGATTAAGTGAGTGAGTGAATAAATGAATGAATGAATGAATAAAACAGCTCCATGGTCTATCAGCCTTTCTACGCTTCCTATGTCCATTGATCACGAGTATCACGATAGCTGGTAAGAGGAAGAGCAAATCAAGCCTGGATGTTTTTAGTTGTTGGCTTTGTATGCATCACGTAGGCAGACACTGGGTCCAGACTTACCCGAACCAGCAGTGGATCGAAACTGTACTGAGGAGACGTGGACGCCTATGCCGTCTGCTCCACGGAACAGGCCCAGGCGGAGAAAAAAAGGAGAGATAGAAAGCTGGCCTGTTAGGGTCATTTCCTGGCCCGAGAACCCATCTCCTGCAGAAAAGCAGAGCCATTGCCCCGTCAGAGGGAATCCTTCCAATTAGTCGTGCCCTGTTCCCTTGAGGGTAATCCGCTGCTGCTCTTGTTTTGCGTATCACTTTTATTCTCTGTGTGTGCATGGCAGAGAGAGAGGGGGGGAGAGAGAGAGAGAGGGGGGGAGAGGGAGGGAGAGAGGGGGGAAGAGAGGGGGAGAGAGTGGGGGAGAGAGAAGGGGGAGGGAGAGAGAAGGGGGAGGGAGAGAGAGGGGGGGAGGGGGAGAGAGAGGAGGGAGAGGGGGGAGGGGGGGGAGGGGGAAGCGGGTGGAGGGGGAGGGGTGGAGAGGGGGAGGGGGGAAGAAGGAGGGGGAGAGAGGGTAGGGTGGAGGGGTGGAGGGGGGAGAGAGAGGGGGAGAGGGGGGAGAGAGAGGGAGAGGGGAGGAGGGGGGGAGGGGGAGAGGGGGGAAGGGAGGGAGAGGGGGAGGGAAGGGGGGGGGGGAGAGGGAGGGAGGGGGGGGAGAGGAGGGGGGAGAGGGGAGGGGGAGGAGAGGGAATGGGGGAGAGAGGGGATGGGGGAGTGAGAGGATGGGGGGAGAGAGGGGATGGGAGTGAGAGAGAGGGGGAAGAGAGAGAGAGGGGCATAGAAGGGGAGAAAGAGAGGGGGGGAGAGGGGGAGGGGAGGGAGAGACAGGGGAGAGGAGAGGGGGAGAGAGAGAGGAGGGGAGAGAAGGGAGGAGAGAGTGCAGGAGGGGGGGAGAGAGGGAGGGGGGTAGAGGGCGGGGAGAGGGGGGGAGAGAGAGGGGGGGAGAGAGAGAGTGGGGAGAGAAGGGGAGGGGGGAGAGAGGGGGGAGGGGGGGAGAGATTGGAGAAGGGGGGGAGAGAGGGGAGGGGTGGAGAGAGAGGGGAGGGGGGGAGAGAGGTAAGGGGAGGGGGGATAGAAGAGAGTGGAGGGAGAGAGAGGGGAGGGGGGTGAGGGGGAAGGGGGGGAGAGGGGGGGGGAGAAGGAGGGGGGGAGAGAGAGGGAGGGGGGGAGAGAGAGAGCGAGAGAGGGAGGAGGGGGGAGAAGGATGGGGGGAGAGAGGGAGGGGGGGAGAGAGAGGGAGGGGTGGGGAGAGAGAGGGAGGGGGGGAGAGAGGGAGGGGGAAAGGAGAGGGGGGTTTGGGAGAGGGGAGTGGGAAGAGAGACGGGGGGAGAGAGGGGGGAAGAGAGAGAGGGGGAGAGGGGGGAGAGGGGGGGAGAGGGGGGGAGAGAGGGGGGGAGAGAGGGGGGGAGAGAGGGCGGGGAGAGAGAGGGGGGGGGAGAGGGAGGGGGGGGGGAGAGGGAGGTGGAGAGGGGGGAAAGGGGAGAGAGAAAAAAGGAATTTTCTGGCAAATTTTTTCAGCGCAAACTCTTGTTGACGATATACGGGAAGTGTTGTCTGGCACAGATGTAAATGTACTTTTAAGCAATGAAATTTTCAATGTTGACATAACTGCTAGTCAAGGAGTACTCTATCATATATAGTACTCCTTGCTGCTAGTATAATTCCAGATGTGCTTGTGAATGTGGCAGACTTTCTATTTAAAATAACTTTCAGGGGGTCAACAGAGAGGAAACACCGATGGTTTGATAGGGAATGCTGGTTTAGCAAGAAAATCGCTAGGAAAAACTTCGCAAATGCATGATCACGCACTCTAAAGATGATAAAATGGCATATAAACGCGAATAAACAGTTGCTAAGAGGCAAGAAAGAAGAATATAGACAAAGGGCCACTGAAATGTTGACTTCTCATGTTAACGATACGCAGTTATTGCGGAGGCAAATAAAAGCTCTCGGTAGCGGACACGGAACCCCTACGTGCATTACTTCTTCACTTCTTCACTTCACTTGTCCCGTAGTCTAGACGACCGTTGGGGCACCACAGATGATCTGGCAACCAGTTCTCTCCATTCCTCTCGCCTCTCGGACTGTCTCAAGGCTTCGCTGAGCCTCATCCCTGTCCATTCTGAGACGTTGTCCTCCCATCTTTTCCTTTGTCTGCCTCTCCTCCTCCCTCCTTTTACTGTGCCTTGTAACACAGTCTTGGCAAGCCCTGACGATCGTGAGACGTGCCCATACCACCTTAGTTTGCGTCTTTTCACAGTGGTCAGTAGTTCTTCATTGGGCCCGATGGCTGGCCTAATTAGGCAAAATTAGGCAAAAATTAGGCAAAATTACTTCTTAGGCTTGGGTAAATCATTTCCACAATGCATTTGTAGCCGCAGTTTCGGACATTGAGTCGCAGATTTCTGTTGGAGGGCAGTGGGTTGTGTCTCAGAAAGCTATGATGCCGACTAATTAGATGCAGGCATTAGTCAGAGAGAGAGAGAGAGAGAGAGAGAGAGAGAGAGAGAGAGAGAGAGAGAGAGAGAGAAAGAGAGAGAGAGAAAGAGAGAGAGAGAAAGAGAGAGAGAGAGAGAGAGAGAGAGAGAGAGAGAGAGAGAGAGAGAGAGAGAGAGAGAGAGAGAGAGAGAGAGAGAGAGAGAGAGAGAGAATAAATGTATTGATCCGCCAGTCCATTTCAAGTGTAAGGTGTCAGCACATTTCAAGTATACAATGTCAATACATTTCAAGTGTTCAGTGTCAATATATGCCTATACATTCAAGAGAAAATTATCTAGCAGATACAGAAACTGTCACGCTCCGTAGGCTCAAGAGCATCCTTCTAAAAACAAACAAACATGCTAGTTGATCTCATAGTCTTCATATGCATACTGGACATTCATCGACGTTCAAATGTAAAGAGACAAATATGAAACGTTCTTCTAATCGTGTAATGAGGACAATGGAGGAGAAAACGAGTCTGTTTCTTCTCGATCTATGCAGAGCGGACACAAATTAATCCCATCACCTGTCACGTATCTGAATTTATGAGTGAACAAATCCGTAATTCCCATCCTGAAACGTATGTAAGTATCTCTACATACTTTTTATCTCTATCATAGAGGTACTGTTCAGTTTCAAATGATATTTTAAATAGTCTATGGAAGGAATACCTACTACTGTTCCGAACTCTCATTTCCCAGTCAGTATAAAATCTGCTAACGAGTTTTCCTCTGATCTCTCCGAAACGCTGTCTTATTGACAACCCGCTAGTTTGCCCATATATTTTCACAATCACATTCTACGAGTATCTTCTTTTTTTGTTGCTCATAAATCTCCATTATTTGGTGTACACAGCATCATCTGGTATACTGTAAAGGATTCCCTGTTTTTGCCTATTTTAAAGACTTTAAGCCAGTATTTGACACTGCGTAACTTCGCACCGATAGCCCAGTGTCCCCATAAACAATATCATTAGGGGTTCGTAAAGAAACATTTCTGAAACTTTTCAGAACATGTAGTTGTACCTACACTTTCTACCGTGTGACCATCATCCATTCTCCAGATTTCAGCCCCATACGAAAGAAATGGTTGGATCCGTGCATCAAACAGTTTAGAATATACATCCGGTGTTATTTGTGATATTTCTCTCAATGACCAAGTCAGAAGTAAAACAGCAGCTCTCGCTCTACAGGCCAAATCGTTCTGCGTCTCTTTTGAACACAACTTCGTAGATAGTATGTTGCCAAGATATATGTATCTGCTTACCACTTTCAGCTGTACATCATCTAGATACCATTTATCACGTCTGACCAAATGTCCACCCAGTCTTTATACAACTACTTTTGTTTTATCCGTGTTGACCTTCAGACTAAGTCTATAAGCTGCGCTCTTAATACAGTTAAATTGATTCTGAAGCCCAACTGCTGTCAGAAAGCAGAGCAACATCGTCAACAAAAAGGAAAGCATTTAAATGAGGTGTATTCGGCAAAAGCTGTATGCCGTGTTTACTATTTATAGATATTTCGTCAATAAGGGGGTAATTAGGTAAGTAAATAAGATCGAACTGAGTGTACAGCCTTGTTTTAGCCAAGAGAAGCACCCAAATAAGTTCGTTTGATCTTCCATCCCTCAAACGCATTTTTGTACTGATCTGTACATGGCTATCAAAATAAGTAAGAATTTTTCTGATAATCCACTTTTGGCAACATTTTCCACAGAAGACCCCTGTTCACAGTATCAACAGTTTCTCTAAAATCTACATATCCAAAATAAAGTTTTCTGTGTTATAAAAATATTTGCCGATTACACCAAACAGAACAAAAATGTTGTCGACTGTTCCATACCCTTTTCTAAAACTTGCCTGTTCCTCCCGGATAAGATCATGCTGATCGGCCCAGCTCTGCAGCCCACAGCAAATAATGTAGGTAATACCTTATTTAAGGTGCTAGATAAAGAAATACCTCTAGAATTATCAGGATTGTCACTTGGTCCACGTTCATGAAACGCTACAATAATAGCCTCTTACCAAACATAATGAAATACACCATAATCAAATATAGCATTGCACATATAAAATAAAACAAGTAACAACAACTGCTCGGCTGGTTTTAACATTTCTGCTATTACATCATCTGTACCTGCAGATGCCACAGCTATTAGGCACCTCAAAGCGTTTGCTACCTCAGCCCGGTTAATAGGTGAGTTTAACTCGCTGTTGTCAAAGTAATTGACACTTGCAGATTGCAAGTGACCATCGAGGTCGACAGATGGCGAGAGAGAGAGAGAGAGAGAGAGAGAGAGAGAGAGAGAGAGAGAGAGAGAGAGTGAGAGAGAGAGTGAGAGAGAGTGTGTGAGAGTGAGAGAGAGAGTGAGAGAGAGAGAGAGAGAGAGAGTGTGTGTGTGTGAGAGTGAGAGAGTGAGAGTGAGAGTGAGAGAGTGAGAGTGAGAGAGAGAGAGAGAGAGAGAGAGTTATAGACCTAATAGCCGGGCTCCCCCCTCAACCCGCTTCACAAGAGAATGGCAAAAAATGACCAAATGTCCTCCATCCCTCTCCTCTTTTACTCCTCCAATTCCCCCTGGCCCCCTCCTTTTCTTTACTCCTTCACCTGCACCCCCCCCCCTCTTCCTCTCCTCTCCTTCTCTTCCCCCTTTCTCCTCCTCCCCCCGCCTCCTCCCCCCATCTCCTCCTCCTCCACTATTCTCTATCTCTCTCTCCTCCTCTTCTATCGTCGTCGTCGTCCTCCTCCTCTATCCTCATTTTCCTTAATCCTCCTCCTCCTCTATCCTTCTCATCTTCCTCTATCCTCCTCTCGTCCTCCTTCTTGTTCTCATAGTCGCAAAAAGTGAGTCACAAAATTCTAGGTGTTACAGGCAGAGATGTAAAGGTGAAATATTGCTTACTTGCTTAGAAGCAGATCATTTACGTATATCGTTCCTAGATGTGCATGTTATAAATAGCCATGTATATATATATATATATATATATATATATATACCTATTATTTCATGGGAATTTCGTCGGCTCCTTCAATCAGAGACGTTACTCAGGCATCTAGCTATGATGGCCATTTCTTGCATTTGTTATTTTTTGTACTTTTGTGATCATTTCGGAGAGTGTCATTTACGGATGAAAAAGAATTATATTACAAACGAAACATGTAGTAACGAGTGTTATCACATTTTGTGTCAGGTAGCTTCTGACTCCAATCATGCCGATGTCATTTAGTCGATCCCTTTTTTAAATGCTGTCGAGTTTTTTTGTTAAGTACTACAAGTAAGTACGAGTAAGTTAAGTACTCATACATCAGATATGCACATTCGATGGTACTGTGCGATCGCTCTGTAGTTGTAACGTTTAAATAATTGAGAATGGACCGTTGCGTCATTCTGTGAACCCGAGTCAGTATTGACTCTGGCACAATTCACAATGAATGCCTAATAGACTTGACCCTTCGCGTTGCAGCATTGCGCCAAAAATAGATCGTTCTGATACTATTTTTCTCTCCACTTTTTGTATAAACCATTCAGATGTCAAAACTTGTTTCTATTTCAACGCAAACATGTTATTTTATCGAATGAACGGTTGTTTATTGCCTCAACAAGAGTAAGTTATGAGTTTTGTGCGAAATAGTCTGAGATCTACTTTAACGGCGTATGTCAGGGAGTAGATAGGCTATCGCATAAGCCTCTTGTGTGACCTCCATTTGCATAAATTGGACGAAAACCTTCCATCATGTGATGTCAACTGGGCTAGAGATACTTTCGCCGGTAGGCGAAGTCTCTAGTGAACTAGAATGCCGTTGCGTTTGCTTTATAGAATCCGAGAAATGATATGTATGTATATGATGTGAACGTTCTAGATCGTGCGGGAGGATCGCGGCGCGGTCGGGTTGTTTATATCGGGCAGGTCACTGCCCTGGCACTCGGTCGAGTCAGGCTGAATTTGTCTTGTTGTGTCACGTGACGTCAGTCGATTTTCAGCGCGAGCTTTTAGAGAGTGTGCCGTTCATTCACAAAAGATCTGAAACCTGGGGTTAGGAAGCGACAAAGCGAGAGTCAGACACGAGCAGCAGATGCGACAGAGTTAAGGTGAGAGCTTAACTTTGTCATGAATGAGTCCTCTGCGGCACTGCGCGTAGAGTGAAGCGAGTACGACGATAGGCCTACTACTTATTGTCACCGCTGTGTATAGCGACCAGTGCCTGCATAAAGTTTATCAAAAACGACCACCAGCGTTTGTAACTTCGACTTCCCAGCGCAAGCTAGGAACACCCTCGTACAACAGTATATTGCAAGAGAAGAGTGCAACATTCGTTCCCGAGACGGCGAACAATCGAAGTATGGACGGCAAGAAACGCGTGACTCGAGCAGCCGCACGCGCAGAGGCGACAGAGCAACCGACGGAAGACATCGCAATGATGATGACACTTCTGCTCCACCAACAAAAGTAGGAAAACCAACACCGCGAACAGAAGGAGGCAGAAGAGGCTGCATACCATATTCAAGCATGCATAAATAGTCAACCGCTAAATGTATCCCAATAACTTGAGCACCATTTTGAAAGAAAGTTAGAACACTTTACAATGAAACGATAATCTAAGAAATCGAAAGGCATCGGCCAGACTCGTACTGGGTGAACCGGTCACAAATACACTACAATGAAGAGGGTGAAAACAGAGCCCTCGAGGCAGGAGGAAAGCCACACTGTGACGTGATTGGTTGGTGTGTATATGGATAATCTTTATCACCATTGACTATCATATACTACTATCCACAAGGTTTTCATCCAAAACCCAGTCCCCATGTTTCTGCAACCATAAACAATGTAAAAAGGGAAGAAACAACAACAAAAATAGACAACTGAGGAGTAAAGTCAATTTCAATAATAAGTTTAATCAATAATAACCATCAAAAGAAAAGCCCAACCCAGAAATGGCCACCCCAAAAACAATAACACTCTCCGGACTTCACACGAGCCCAATGTAAACACTCGCTCGCCCCAAGCAGGCGGGGTTTTACCGGCTTCTCAGAAGCGGCTCGGGCTCGGCCAATCACAGCAGCCGCTGAGGCTGACCTGAGCTCCGAGCCATAATTAGCATACAACAACAGCGCTCTGTTCTGCTTGTGAATGGGTTCACTCTTACAGTGACTGAAAAAGGCGTTCTCGCTCCACTAACACGGTAGTGGCAGAAAGAAGATGAAATGACAATCAGTAAAACTCAATTCTCCAGACAAGAATTAGTTCAAGCATGCAGTGGCTCAAAGTTCCAATCGTGCCTTCTTGCAGCAAGGCAGGGGATAGCGTCTCTACTAAACCTTCTGCTCAGGCTTACTTGGATAGCGTCTCTACTAACTGTCCAGATTGGTTTGACAACCACTTACTAATAGGCACTTCAGCAACACTAGGATCACAGTTCATCACGAGTTCAGCTGTCGACCTCGACGGGTAAAGATTTATAGAAAAGCCAATGCTTACCAAAGTCGTCTCTCTTTCCACAAGAAGACACACACATAAATCCGACTCAGCCAACCCTCTGTATCCTCAGTGGTTGGAGCGCATGAGGTTCCGACCTCAGGCCTCCCGGTCTCAGTAGCATCTCTGGTAATCCGGATGAGAACAGTCCTCTCACCCCCCTTCAGTAGGTGGCTCCAGGCACCCGGGTTCCTCCCAGCAAGTGGTCCCCAGTAGGTCGAGTCACTCCGGCGACTCGAGGATTTCCCCAGCAGACGAACGGCAGATGTCCGGCGATGGCAGCAGCAACAATCGGTCCAGGGATGACCTGCCTACTCCAACCCTAGACAAAAGCTTTACTCACTAGACCCGTGACTACTCTGGCGAGTCACACTATCGCACAGCACGGTGCATTACAAAAGAAAGCGAGGAAATGTACTACAGGCAGAGCGTCTATCAATTGACCTTGACCCCTCCTGACATTCCTGACCTCTACTATGCGGTCATAGGCGCGTGCCTACCGCAATCCACACGCCTAGCGTGTTACGCGTCAGCCTACGCGTATAGGTGAGGACAAATTCTCTTACAGGGCACATCAGAGAATTATAGACTGCTCCATAGCATCTTTTATGTTTACTCCTGAGTCCTGACAAAGCAACTTATGCTCAGCGACACATAGCACATAAGTCCAACACCTAGTATCCTGTACTCATTTGCTTCCCAGAAGGCAATACAGATACGACAGAAGGATAGTACCCACTACAGATCCTCCCTTAATTCCTATCACTCTCATAGACGTGATAATCATGGAATTACTGACAAAAGAATAAGCCCCTCAGGCCCTCCAAGCAATGACTGAACTAGTCAAAGAAACAAGGAATAAGGAATCTGGAAGAGACAAAGGCATGTGTCACACACGGTAACCACAATCGGCCCACTCTCACTCATCATTCATTCAGCGGCATGGCCCAGAATCAAAAATGATGAAAAACACGCCCTAACGTGGCGTTATTCAGAGAAACCCATTTGTTTTACCCCCCGTTAATCTTGAGCGGCGCATTCCCTCTTTCCCATACTTTTTCACAGAGCAACTCGATGGCGAAACAAGAGATAAGTTTTTCCCGCCCAACTCCCATTCAACGGCTCAACATCATGGCGTTTCCCCCCTCTCCCAATTAATTCCGATTAATTTACAACCCAACCAACATACCTCATGCAGATTCTTGAAAACGATGGTCGTCACCCTCGCAGTGGTGCCCAACAGCGACTAGGTGCTAGCACACGCATGAGGCGGCATGCCTACATACGTGCCTACAGCGGAGCGCACTAACGACCCATCTGCTCGCTCAAACAGCAAGCCGTGAAGTGACTCCAGAAGGCGCCAAAACGCTTAACGGCCAGCGTCCTCGATCTCATTAGCCAATGAAATCACTCGTAACCTCTGATCACGAGGTCATAGCACGCGGACAAACACGTGCGGGGACAAAGTCCACGGACTCACCTCCGTGACCTTAGGAAAAGAACATTCTATCAACCCCCCTGTTCACGGTGAAAACACCCTCCCACCCTCCAGGCGGGTAGTAACCGGCCGTGCCCTCTGACCCAAGTTACTAAAAATAACGCCCAGCGTCCGTCCTTAACGTACCAGTCAAAGACAATTGAACAATTTAGGATTCTTCATTCTTTCCTATCTCTTCCCTTGCGCAATCTTGCCTATACCGAGCTCACAAGAACCGTTGTCTATGCTTTCCGTTTCCAAAGAAGCAATAGGCTTTAGTCAGTGAGCGAGCCAGCCAGCCAGTGAGTGAATGAATGAGTGGGTGGGTGGGTGGGTGAGTGGGCGGGTAGGTGGGTGGGTGGGTGGGTGGGTGGGTGGGTGGGTGGGTGGGTGGGGGTGGGTGGGTGGGTGGGTGGGGGTGGGTGGGGTGGGTGGGTGGGGGGGTGGGTGGGTGGGTGAGTGAGTGAGGTGAGTGAGGGAGTGAGTGAGTGGAGTGAGTGAGTGAGTGAGTGAGTGAGTGAGTGAGTGAGTGAGTGAGTGAGTGAGTGAGTGAGTGAGTGAGTGAGTGAGTGAGTGAGTGAGTGAGTGAGTGAGTGAGTGAGTGAGTGAGTGAGTGAGTGAGTGAGTGAGTGAGTGAGTGAGTGAGTGAGTGAGTGAGTGAGTGCATATGTGAATAGTCAACCGTTCACAATAACTTTACAATGAAATAATAATGTAAAAAAATGCAAGGCATCAGACAGACTCGTACTGGGAGAACAGGTCACAAATGCACTACAATGAGGAGGGTGAACACAGAGCCCTCGAGGCAGGAGGAAAGACACACAATCAGGAAGCCAGCCATTAAAACACGGGTTTCGAAGGCAAGCCAAGAACTGGAAAAAATGTTAATGACTAAACCGATCTCACAAGAACCGTTGTCTACGCTTTCCGTTTCCAAAGAAGCAAAAGGCTTTAGTCATTGAGCGAGCCAGCCAGTTAGAGAGCGAATGAAATAGTGGGTGGGTGGGTGAGTTGATGGATGGGTGGGTGAGTGAGTGAGTGAGTGAGTGAGTGAGTGAGTGAGTGAGTGAGTGAGTGAGTGAGTGAGTGAGTGGTGGGTGGGTGGGTGGGTGGGTGGGTGGGTGGGTGGGTGGGTGGGTGAGTGAGTGAGTGAGTGAGTGAGTGAGTGAGTGAGTGAGTGAGTGAGTGAGTGAGTGAGTGAGTGAGTGAGTGAGTGAGTGAGTGAGTGAGTGAGTGAGTGAGTGAGTGAGTGAGTGAGTGAGTGAGTGAGTGAGTGAGTGAGTGAGTGAGTGAGTGAGTGAGTGAGTGAGTGAGTGAGTGAGTGAGTGAGTGAGTGAGTGAGTGAGTGAGTGAGTGAGTGAGTGGGTGGGTGGGTGGGTGAGTGAGTGGGTGGGTGGGTGAGTGAGTGGGTGGGTGGGTGGGTGAGTGAGTGGGTGGGTGGGTGGGTGGGTGAGTGGGTGGGTGGGTGGGTGGGTGGGTGCGTCGGTCGGTCGGTCGGTATGTCGGTCAGTGAGAAAGGGAATCGTGGAATGAAAGATGAAAGAAAAAGAAATAAGACATGATGACAACAAGCGGGCAGTGTCCTTACCTTCCCCTTCTTCTGAGCGATGGCTTCAGTGAACACGGACAGCTCCTCGAGGATTTTCTCCTGTAGAACGTTTCTTCCAAAGCCGAACTCCCTGAGAGCGGTGAGAGCAAACTTTCTCTGTTCCTTCCACTGGGGACCAGAGGAGGCAGTTATTCCTGTGGAACATTTAATGAGCATCAAGCACTAGTGATTGTGTTTGTAGAATAGTGAAACTAGCCTTCAAAATGGCATGTAACGTTTCCGCTTCCATCATCGCCTATCTTTCCACACTTATTATTGATATGCAATTTCACATAAGAACTAAAAAAAAGAAAAAAGTTAGTACCTCAAGTGCTGAAAAAAGAGAAGTAAAAAGCTTAAATAATTTCGATCACGAACGGTGTATTTATTTTGTTATTTATATAATATTTATTTCATCTCCTTATTGAAAGATGGTTACACTTGAATTTCGTTCATATTCCAGAGGCCCTCCTAACAAAAACCTAAACCACAAATATATCCCACAGAAGATAGACTTAGAATGACTCAGTACCCTTGTTTCTAAAGAGGACGTCAAACACAAAAGCACTTGGTCTGTCTGAAAAGACATCAGCGTTCTTGATCAGCGCCTCCTTTATGACGTCATATCCGCACAGGACGACGACCAGCTGGCTGCCCATGTACAGGTGGAAGACGTCGCCATATTGCTTCCTCATGCCCATGAAGACGTGTCGAGGATCTCCCCTCACCAGGTGCAGGTGGCCCAGCACGGGCAGGCAGAAGGCGGGGCCAGGGGGCAGACCACGTGGTTTTCGTGACGTCAGCCACAGCAGCAGCGTGGCCACGCCCACTGCCAGCCACGTCGCCACTCCCAGACCCAGGAATTCCGTCACCATGACAACGCTTGTCTGAGAGTGTAGCAAAACAGGAATTGTATTACTAATGATTTGAATCGATGATGACACACGCAAACCGTACGTGTTTTAACTTGACATTGTTTGGACGCATTTGTTCTGACAATTAGAAGTGTGAATTTTGCTGAACATAGCATCCTGAAGTTCACGCATACTATTATTGTTAGTAGAGAGAGGGCAGGGGGAAAGAGGGAGGGTAGAGAGGGGGAGGGAAGAGGTAGAGAGGGGGAGGGTGGGGGTAGAGAGGGGGAGGGTAGGGGTAGAGAGGGGGAGAGATGGAGAAGGTAGCGAAGGGTAGGGGAAGGGGGAGAGAGCGGGAGGGAGAGAGGGGGAGGGGGAAAGGGGGAGGGGGAAAAGGAGGGAGAGAGAGTGGTGGTAAAATAATAAAATCAGTCACAAACTACTGTATTGATACCAATATACCAGGGGGAGATGGAGAGGGGGAGAGGGGAAGAGAGACACACACAGAGACAGAGAGAGAGAGAGAGAGAGAGAGAGAGAGAAAGAAAGAGAGAGAGAGAGAGAAAGAACGAACAAACGAACGAACAGGTTTATTGCGGGAGCCTCAGGCCCATTGCAAAGTACAAATATTACATGGTATACAATCTTTCAAATGTATCACTTCCCTAAAGCAAATCAAAATGATGGACAAGTAACAAGGATTACATCGAGAGCTACCGGTAAACACTAACAAGAATCAAAATCATTCCTGTAATCAAGGAAGATAGTGGCAGCCTCAGCTCTTCATCGGAATGCATGGTATAAATACGTCGCCACATTTCTTACAGTAGTTACATCACGTGCTGATAGAAGATATGTAATGGGATCAGTGATATCATTCTGTATACATGGGAAAATGTACTTCTCTCTTAAATCATACATAGATGAACATTGTACTAAGAAGTGTTTTTCATCTTCATCTGATTCCATACACACAGGACAGACAGCTGAAGAATTGGGAGCGCTGTATCTGTGCTTATGTGAGAGAAGTTCACTTATGCCAAATCTAAAACGGATCCAAATATCTTGAAAAACCTTCTTATCCAGTATGTAAAGATATGGTTCTGTACAATGAATCTGTTTAAATAGTCTATAAAAAGAATATCTGTCGCTATCATGAATACCATTTTTCCATTGGTTCACATATTGATCAATCATTTTGCTTATGAATAGCTTTATAAATGATAGTTCATTATCAACTATTTGGCTTTCCCATTCTTTATCAATGTTGTATTTGAACAAAATACTTTTAATACCTGCAGCCCAGTTGGTTTGAGCACCGGTGTCAAGAGACTTGTACATTGACATATACACTTTATATGGATATCTGTCCTGATCCATTTTCAGGAGTTTCAACCAATACTTTACAGACCGGAGTACAGCATTGATATTTAATGGATATCTACCTGTATCCCCATAGATGATTACATTGGGAGTTCTCGCTGCTACGTTAAGGAACCACTTCATCACAAACATATTATGTACAGTTTCAATACATTTAGTGTCATTAGTGGCCCATATTTCTGAGCCATATAACAGAAGTGGCTGCATTTGTGCATCAAATATGTTGTACAGGATATCAGGAGTTACACAAGTGAGTTTTCTTAGGGATTTAATGACCTGGGCCCGTATTCACAACGGCGATTTGTCGGCGATTTATTTTAACTCCGATTTATCTCTAAACTCAGACGATTCCAACTGCCTGTTCCGCTCTCCCTTGGCTGGAAACCAGCATATATAGCAAAGCGCAACCTAGGATCCTCTGACGAGCGTACCTTATCTAACCGATCAAGATAACGCGGGGCTAGGGGATAAATCGAGTGTTAAAAAGATAAATCGCCGTTGTGAATACGGGCCCTGTACAGAGGCAGATTTGGCTCTGGCAACTATCCCAGACAACATAGTGTTTGTGCATAACCTGGTTGACAAGGATACCCGTAGATATTTATACTCAGAGACAATTTCTAGTTTGGCATCAACTAACATCCACCTTTCATGTGCTGCTGTATAACCACCATTCCTGAAAATAACAACTTTTGTTTTCTCTGTGTTCACAAGAAGTCCAAGCCTCTCTGATGCCTCCTTTAAATTATTAATTTGGTTCTGTAGGCCAGGCACTGTATCAGACATTAGCTAAATGTCATCAACAAAGAGCAATACAAACAATTCAACTTTATTGGGCTCTAACTGGACACCATGCTTTCCATTCCTAATTATTTCACCACTGAGGTATGAAACCAGGTATGAAAATAGTAAAGGAGACATTTTACAGCCCTGTTTCAGCCCCTGGGGACATTCAAAGCACCCATATGCCTGGCCCTGGCACCTAATACTGCATTTTAGTTTGCTATAAACTGCTTTCAGAATCTGAAGCATTTTACCTCTGACTCCACAACCATCCAAAATGTCCCAGAGAGCATGTCTGTTCCAGTGTCAAAAGCTTTTTTGAAGTCGACAAACAACACATATCTTCTTGTGTCTGCTAAGGTACCGCTGTATGGCATTGTAAATAGAAAAATATTATCAATTGTTGAATAGCCTCTCCTGCATCCAGCTTGCTCCTCACCAATGATATCACTTTCATTTGCCCATGCCTGGAGTCTTTGATTCAAACTATGAAGGAATACTTTGCTCAGGATACTAGTGAGAGAGATCCCTCTATAATTATCAGGGTCAGTGAAGGAACCTTTCTTATGTATAGGCACAATTAAGGAATGGGACTATACAGCAGGGAACACACCCTGTTCAAAAATTGCATTGAACAGCTTTAGGTATGGCTTGAGTTTTGATAGAGAACATTTTAGCATTTCACTCATTATACCATCATTATACTTACAGGAGGGCAGACAAAAGTGGAATTCCACTTTTGTCCGTAAGTTTTATTTGTGCGCCTGATGAAGGCTTTTTAGCTGAAAATTAGCGCTGTTTTACCTTCCAATGTTTTGTATTTGCTTTGTATTATACGTGGCCATCAGAACCTCACCGTGTTTTAGACATTTACTTTAGTGCCGGTGCAGTCCCTTGTTTTTGACATTTAAGATAGTTAATTCCAGCCCAACACACAATTCAAGTAGAGATTCACCAAAGGTATTGACAGTCTCATCGGCTGAATGTCGAGATTCTTCCAGTACATCTGAGCACATGTCATTCACACTGTTGCTATATCTTGTGTTCCAACTACCTGTTCTGGCATTAAGGTCACCACATATAAGAATAGAATAGTCATCATTAGCACAGCAGACATCTAGGATACATCTGCATAGCATGTCAATTCCATTACTGTCACAAGCATTCTCATAATAAGGAGATCCAATGGGAGGAACATAAACATTGAACATCATGATGTCTCTCTCACTGCCTAGAAATTCCCTGCTAATTCTGAATACCAACATATTATCCACCTTGCAGTCAACATGCCTGAAATACTTCTGCACTGAGTGGTGAATTAGGCAAATAAGACCACCTGACATTCTACCATGACTGGATAGTTTCTTCGCTGGAGCAAGAAATGTGGTGAAATCAGGTAGCCAAGTTGACAGATTTACTGTCTGGACAAATGTTTCACACAAGGATACAAATGAATACCGTTTCAATAACAGGAAAAACTCGGGGTCATCGAACTTGGATATAAGTCCATCAACATTCCAAAACAGAACAGCAGAATTGGTAATTACATCAGGAGGAGAAAGGTTTCCATTACCGGAATTAGTGACTGGGCCTCGGCCTCTCCATCATCTGCCACCGCCTCCCCTTCCTCCACCCCTGCCTCGAGAAGTAGAGCGCGTCTGGCGTCGAGTCGAGTCGCTTCGCAGCTCTTCTGTGTGCAACACACCGCCACGATAGTAGGCCGAGGTCAGTCACTGTGTGCTGCAGATCGTTCTGTGTGTTGTCAACATAATCTTCTTTTTTTGACTGCCGCCTTCAGGTTGAATTGTTTTCATTGAAACACCAAAATGTAAAAAAGTCACTTTCTTTTAAAACCTCGATTCTGAAAATTTGATAATATTGAATCGGACCTAACTTCCAGTCAGTGTGCAAAATCTCAAGGAAATCCGTCCAGTAGTTTTTGAGATATAAGCCGTGGAGACGGGACAGACAGACACACACACACACACACACACACACACAGACAGATAAAGTCTGTAGGACCTCCAGTAAACCTGGAGGGATAAAGTCTGTAGGACCTCCAGTAAACCTGGAGGGATAAAGATAATACAATATACAACATGGATACTGGGAAGATCTCATGGACGTCACAACACAGCAGAAACTCAGACTATCACGCAAGATCTAACCTACAATCTCTTGGTAAAAGAGAATTGAAGTCCCCTAGTCTAGTTCAATGCTATTATGCCTGAACTATTGCTTTAAACTTACCGAACAAATCTAGAAAGTACGATTGGGGAACACGGAAGGTACGTTGTCGCCGCTCTTTGGTCCTTGTTTGTGTACGAAATGCTCGGAACACACAAGGGGGTAGTTCACGGTTTTGTAGTCTTGCCTAACCAGCCGTAAACGTTGCTCCCATGCTCGCCTGAGTATTTAGTTAGTTGGTAGTTTGTGTAGTTTTACAATTCTCCCATCAACTACCTTCCCAGAGTAATTTGAACAGCATACACAGTAAGCTTTTCCTCCACCACAGATCTTTTACTGCGCGTCGCCATGTTGGCCGCAAACCGGAACCTTTCCTGGATGTTTACGTATGCTAGTGCAAGGACGGATAACTCTCACTCTCCCGTATTTCGAGACAGTGCTATGGCCTCTGTCGACATCGAGTCAAACAGAGTTATCTTTTCCTATTTGTGGTATAGCAAACGCGCGTCGCTTACAAAATCTGTGAAAGACACGACTGTTTTTGGAGCAGACAGTTTGTTGTTTCTACAATGGTGATCGCCTGCTGTGTGATGAACTGCCACAATATGCATGGCAGAGAGTATGATCGACGTTTTTTTGCCATACCGCGTATTGTAACGCGAAAAGGCAAGGAAATGCTGGATCTCACAACTCAAAGGCGCCGTGAGTGGATTGCTCAACTGAACCTGAAGTCACTCACTTTTGACTCTAAGGCAGATCGACGTGTTTGTTCGGATCACTTTGTAAATGGTGAGAATTTGTTATGTTTTGCGTTTTGTAACTTAACAAATACTAGAAAAGACGGAAAGAGATTATGCAGGACAGATTACAGGGGAGAAAGAAAGGCCAAGATGTCGCAGAGACTAACAACAGTGTTTTGTTCTGTTACCTGATTTGACTTTTTGATATTACAAAACAGCAATATCAATTGCATCAATATTCAATGTTTGTTCAATCTGATTGGACCGGTACAAATCTGGGTCGACGTTTTGTGAATAGGCCTCGTTCGCAGCGACAACTTACAAGTGACCGTGAAATAGGACGGCGTACGATGAGATTTTACCCTGGGAGTAAATACAATAAGTATATTTCAGACCATTCTTGGTGATACGTCTTACTGAAAATAGTTTGCGTAATGACAACCTTTCTTAAATTATTCTTTCGTTTTCATACACTTTCCTCGTGATTCTTTGCGTTTTGACACCCTTTCACATAAATATTTTTTACGTAATTTCGACTAGTGCTAGGTCACTCGAATGTCCCTGGGACAGTGGCATGTTGGTATGTAGCAAAAGTAAATCACCTTCCCAGCACATTAGATCTTTTCATCTGCAGATGACAGGTGCATGTTGTGGGGCTGTTGGAATAGGCCTACATAACTTCAGTTTGAAATATAGATCTGTGAATAATGAACACTTTGGCTGCAACAGTGCAGATTAGTAAGCAAATCGAATTCAAAAGGCTTGCTAAGAAAAAGTAGGCTTGGTCCAAAAAAATTTTCATCTGAAAACTTATGATGCATTTACAGTCTAGTGTCGTTGCTACTATCACTCACATCTGAACTACAGAGACGGATACAAGCCCTGGAAATGAGATGCTACCGCAAGATTCTGAACATCTCATATAAAGACCATGTCACGAATGAGGAAGTCAGCAACAGGATCAGGAGAGCAATTGGACAGTACGAAGACCTGCTCTCAATCGTGAAAAGCAGAAAGCTGAAGTGGTACGGTCACGTGTCAAGAGGCAGTGGGCTGTCCAAGACCATCCTGCAAGGTACCGTACCAGGTGGGAGAAGGAGAGGCAGGCAGAGAAAGAGGTGAGAAGACAACATCAAAGAGTGGACAGGCTTGACCTTTGCTGACTCACAGCGAGCCACAGAGGATAGAGATCGATGGAGGAAGATTGTCCGAAAGTCATCAGTGGTGCCTCAACAACCCATCTCAGGGTTAAGAGACTGGACTGAACTGAACTGAACTGAACTGTCGTTGCTACTAGTCACACTGTAGGTCATAACATGACCTAATTCAAACATTACTGTACAACGCCCAATGTATTAAATGCAATCAAATTTACCTTTGCTGAAACTACTGTGTTCTGACAGCCATCTGGTTTGTAGCTTCGCACTTCTCGCACCCAACCACAGACGAAAGTTCTATAAGCTCCCAAGCTCTTGTACGCTGCGAAATCTTCGCACGTGTACGCACTTTTGCCCAGCACAAAATATTGCAGAATCCTGGCGTGGTTTATGTCCGGCTGCTGGTTTTGTCGACAGACCACGAACTGTTTGGTATTTGATACGGATCTAACCCATCAACGTCAATAATCTTCTCGTAGTACCGCTTTTTTGCGTCTGCTGGTAAACGTTCAACAATTGACGAAGCCATTGCTATACCACAAATAGGAAAAGATAACTCTGTTTGACTCGATGTCGACGGAGGCCATACAACATTCTCACTTCTGAAACGGAAATTCAGCCCGAGTTTCGTCCACTAGTTCCGGTAGACTGGTAAAAATAGAAGCTGATGGGATAATCGCTATATCGTGGCAAAAGGGTGACATTAAAGCATGCAAAAAGATTAATTAGATTAAAAACTATTCAAAAATAGTCATATTAGACTGTTGTAACGTATACTTTCTGCACAGAACCCACAGAAGATAAGTAAACAAACCTCACTGTACGTACCTAGCTGGCTAGCAGACGAACGCAATCAAACCGTAATCACTACGCCAGCAGACGATCGAGCTAGTGTGATATAATGTTTCATGTAAAGCTCGAATGAGTAGCAGCAGATAACTGCTTAGTTCTGACTTGAATTGACAATTTCGTTTCTCTGGTCTGGCGAGGACCGAAAATTCACTATCATCGAGTCGATGAGTGATCAACTTGTACCGCGCTCGGCGTAATGTATAACTTCACGTAGTTTGGCTTGTGGAGATGATATTAACCGTAGATTTTAGTTGTGCGGGGTAGATCACCTGCCAATAATTTTGAATAGTGCTTTTGATATCAATGTTTAGTAATTATTGTCGGATCAGATAGCGAAACGATCACAAGCAACTTAAACGAGCTTGGGAGCAGCGCTTTGATTCGGCAATTGCAGTCGCACTCGGTCAATCGATGTCTGACATCCCTCTTTGAGATTTCAATACCTTCATGAAGTTGCAGTAGTTGCTTGTTTGCTGGAATGCCATGTAGCTTGACAACTTTTCCATCAATAATTTTGCCACGATGGTTATGGCAAATGACACAGTACTGTTTTCCACCCCCACATACTTTGAGGGATCTATCATCTAGTATTCAGTGCAGACGAAATGTTCGAGAATGCAACCGGCAGGTGCAGTCGCACTCGGTCAATCGATGTCTGACATCACACTTTGAACGAGCGGCGTTTCAGTCGTTGATTTCTGCTCAGACTTCACGAGGGTCCCTCACCCTCGGGTAAACCTAGGCACAGCAGTGCTTGATGCACGTGCGGGGAGAAATGGGGGAAAGGGGGAATCCACTTAATTTAATCACAAGCACAATCATAGCACACCAGTTTGTATTCTCTCTCACAAAAGGCCTCTGACTTTTCTCACAATCGTAGGATTCCGCTCTGTACAGACGGCTTCAGAGCGTCTTCACTTGGAGACAGCAGCCAACACGCTGCACTTCATCGCCTTGGAGAGGAGGCTGGAATGCTGCACGCGTCTTCATCGCCTTGGAGAGGAGGCTGGAACGCTGCACTTCATCGCCTTGGAGAGGAGGCTGGAATGCTGCACGCGTCTTCATCGCCTTGGAGAGGAGGCGAGATCGTTGCACCCGGGTCTTCATGACCAGGGGAGGCGAGCAAGATCCAGCACGCGAGTATCTCTCTTCCATCAATGAGAATCAGACGCTGCAGGAAGAACGAGGGTTAGTCTGGGTCCCAAGAGTGACGTCACCCATCGGCGTCTCTTCCGGCGGGACGAGGAATGACGCGGCTTCTTGTGACGTCATTGTCTTGCTGTAGATTTGCCGCGCCCGGGGGCAGGATTCGCACATGCCTTTATAGAGTCTGCGTCATTTTTCTATCCAATGGCAAGACCCTCATATAAGACGGAGTTTTTCCCATTCTAATCTTCAGTATCGTCCTTCTCTCAACCAATGGAGAACATTTTACCGCAAGCGCGGGCATTTCGAATAATCTATTGCTGGTGGGCTCGTTTTTAAATTTTGCTAATCTACGGCCGGTGGAGCCTTAATACGTTAAGCATGAAGTAGAAAACAACTTAAACCAAAGGTGAAAGGGGGTGATCTCGCCACAGGGAGCCACAGACAGAATTCTGAATTGAAATCTGAGACTGCAGCTGCCTCACGATCTGGGGGCGGAGTCAACAGGCCACCACGACGTGTCGTAACATAAATGGTTCTTCCGCTCATCATTGAAGTCCATCAAAAAATGAGGACCTGCCATCCTTTCACTTCGGGCTGGACACGCAAGCGGAGCACAAGGCTCGCCCTGAAGTCACTGCTGAGACGGAGTATTGCCTTGCAACTCGTCTCAGAGGTGCCTGACCATCAACGCTGTTGCCGCCATCCCTTCTGCTGTGACTAGAGACCGAGTTCTGCCCCTGTAACTCGTATCAGAGACGTCTGCCCGTCAGTGCTGCTCCCGTGAACCTGTACATTCTTCTGCAAATTCTGGACTTGAAAATCAGTGGACTTGTTTTGTAGGAACGTTATTTCATCGACGAAAATTCGGTGAGAGATTTCAATAGACGCATGAGGCAGGTCATCCAAGTGGAACAGATATAAACTTTAACATTCATGAATTTAGCTATAACTAAATATTCTTCTCGTGCATGCTTGATTCTTGCATGAATATTTCATAGTTTGTTTTTATTTGTTAAAATCATTATTAATTGATTTCTCATTACCCTTTCTTCTGGTTTTGAGAAAAGAGACAGCGCGAATGAAGGCAGTGACTGTTATGTGCGCAAGTCAGGCCTCATTCAACCATTTATTAATCCACATACCCCTAGATTCAGAGGACGACTTGTAACACACCCCATTCCTACTTATACCCCACTATCACTTCCACCCCACTCCCACATCCATCCCACTTCCACTATGCATTATATGTCCAAGCAACAAAGACACTGTGTCTTTCACCTTTAGTATCCAGCAGCGCTACTCACCTTCCTTGACCTGGTCAGAGGCTCCCAGCCAGGCTCTAGCAGTAGTCAATTTCTTGGACAAAGCACTCCTTTTCTCTGCTGTGTCTGCGATCAGAAGATGGCCGCCGTCCTTCCTGCAGGTGTCCTCAGCTGTCGTCCGGTTCATTGCCAAAGTGTAGACCTTGAGGCAGATTCCCGCCTCCAGCTGGTAGCCCAGGTCTTCAGGACAGCTGGGGGACAGACGCCAGAAGTAGCGAGTCCCAAGGGACGCCATGCCAGTATTGCCGTACCCCACCAGGTAGGGGTACAGCCAGCAGGTGGCGCTGTGCTGGTGGAAGGCCGAGGTCTGGCAGTCTTCCAGCTGCAGGCAGTGACGGGCGCAGTCCAGCTCGCTTCGTGCAGCAGTGGAGAGGCTGGCACCGGGAGCCACCACGTCCAGAGTGAACACCATTCTCCAGGTTCCCTGACGGAAATTCTCCGCCTGACAGAGGCAGCTAACCAGAAACCAGACAGCCAGAAAGCCAATGCCCAGCATCTTTGATCCAGGAGTGATATTGTCCGGTGTGGATGGGTCCGTCTTCAGACAGGCGCCACGAGTCCTGCTCAATGCAGGAAAATGTCACAGAGAAACAGCGATTGAATCAGGCCGGATGGAAGAGAACCAAGGGTTTCTCTCTGAATATCAGACGTGAGAAGGCAACCACACGTTTAACACCTGCACGCCAGGGCTCCAGGGCAGGATATCGACAAGCCCCACCCGCGTTCCTTTCTACACGAGACCGACGCCGAATCAAGCGTAAGCAGCAAGCGTTGACGCGGAAAGCGCCTATTCGTCATATACATGTATAATCGAGCACACGTCTATTCGTCACATGCGATCGATCGCACAGGATTTCTCACCCGCAGATACTGGCCCCAACATCGCCATGCCGGATAACTCTGCACGCCCAGGACAATAAAATACATGTATAGCGATGGTTGTGGTTTGTTACCACAGCTGTGTGACATTTGTTTGTTAAAAAATCGCAAAACAATAATCATTTCCATCAATGGAGTCGATAGTTCATTTCACCTAGCAGTAGAAAAAAAGACCCTCAGTGTTATAGAGGCGTCTCTATTTTTGGCTCCTGAACAATTTTTTCAAGTTTGTTCTGACTAGAAGTATGCTACACTGGGCAGACAACAAGAAACAGTTGTGTTTTGAAAAAGATGGATTCAGGTCACATTTCTTCATCATCCACCACGTGTCAACGCTGCACAACCCAGCTGTCTGGAATGTGTACATATTTCTGGCAACTTTGTGTTTCCTCAGGAAAGGTCGTATTTGCGAGTAGCAAAACATGTATTGGGCGTGCTCAAAGGTGGCAATGTACCCGCAATTATCCTGTTTCCTTAGGAAATGTCGCGCTCTCTAGTCCTGAAAGAAATATTAAGTCGAGTGTCCTCCCAATACAAATACTTACATATTTTCATGTCCGTCGTACACTCCCTTGGACACTCCCTTGGACACTGCCTTGGACACTGCCTTGGACACTGCCTTGGACACTGCCTTGGACACTGCCTTGGACACTGCCTTGGACACTGCCTTGGACACTCCCTTGGATACTGCCTTGGACACTGTGTTGGACACTGCATTGGACACTGCCTTGAACACTGCCTTGAACACTGCCCTGGACACAGCCTTGGACACTCAATTGGACACTGCCTTGGACAATGCATTGCACACTGCCTTGAACACTGCCTTGGACACTGCCTTGAACACTGAATTGGACACTGCCTTGGACACTGCCTTGGACACTGCCTTGGACACTGCCTTGGACACTGCCTTGGACACTGCTTTGGACACTGCCCTGGACACAGCCTTGGATACTCAATTGGACACTGCCTTGGACACTGCCTTTGACACTGCCTTGGACACTGCCTTGGACACTGCTTTGGACACTGCCCTGGACACAGCCTTGGATACTCAATTGGACACTCCCTTGGACACTGCCTTGGACACTGCCTTGGACACTGCCTTGGACACTGCTTTGGACACTGCCTTGAATACTTTATTGGACACTAACTTGGACACTCTTTTGGACACTGCCTTGGACACTGCCTTGGACACTGCCTTGGATACTGCCTTGGACACTGCCTTGGACACTGCCTTAGACACTTCCTTGGACACTGCCTTGGACACTCCCTTGGACACAGCCTTGGACAATGTCTTGGACACTGCCTTGGACACTGCCCTGGACACAGCCTTGTACACTGAATTGGACACTGTCTTGGACACTGCCTTGTACACTGCCTTGGACACAGCCTTGGACACTGTCTTGGACACTGTCTTGGACACTGCCTTGGACACTGCCTTGGACACTGCCTTGGACACTGCCTTGCACACAGCCTTGGACACTGCCTTGGACACTGCCTTGGACACTGCCTTGGACACTGCCTTGGACACTCCATTGGACACTCCATTGGACACTGCCTTGGACACTGCCTTGGACACTGCCTTGGACACTGCCTTGGACACTGCCTTGGACACTGCCTTGGACACTGCCTTGGACACTGCCTTGGACACTGCCTTGGACACTGCCTTGGACACTGCCTTGGACACTGCCTTGGACACTGCCTTGGACACTGCCTTGGACACTGCCTTGGACACTGCCTTGGACACTGCCTTGGACACTGCCTTGGACACTGCCTTGGACACTCCATTGGACACTGCCTTGGACACTGCCTTGGACACTGCCTTGGACACTGCCTTGGACACTGCCTTGGACACTGCCTTGGACACTGCCTTGGACACTGCCTTGGACACTGCCTTGGACACTGCCTTGGACACTGCCTTGGACACTGCCTTGGACACTGCCTTGGACACTGCCTTGGACACTGCCTTGGACACTGCCTTGGACACTGCCTTGGACACTGCCTTGGACACTGCCTTGGACACTGCCTTGGACACTGCCTTGGACACTGCCTTGGACACTGCCTTGGACACTGCCTTGGACACTGCCTTGGACACTGCCTTGGACACTGCCTTGGACACTGCCTGGACACTGCCTTGGACACTGCCTTGGACACTGCCTTGGACACTGCCTTGGACACTCCCTTGGACACTGCCTTGGACACTGCCTTGGACACTGCCTTGGACACTGCCTTGGACACTGCCTTGGACACTGCCTTGGACACTGCCTTGGACACTGCCTTGGACACTGCCTTGGACACTGCCTTGGACACTCCTTGGACACTGCCTTGGACACTCCTTGGACACTGCCTTGGACACTGCCTTGGACACTGCCTTGGACACTGCCTTGGACACTGCCTTGGACACTGCCTTGGACACTGCCTTGGACACTGCCTTGGACACTGCCTTGGACACTGCCTTGGACACTGCCTTGGACACTGCCTTGGACACTGCCTTGGACACTGCCTTGGACACTGCCTTGGACACTGCCTTGGACACTGCCTTGGACACTGCCTTGGACACTGCCTTGGACACTCCCTTGGACACTGCCTTGGACACTGCCTTGGACACTGCCTTGGACACTGCCTTGGACACTGCCTTGGACACTGCCTTGGACACTGCCTTGGACACTGCCTTGGACACTGCCTTGGACACTGCCTTGGACACTCCTTGGACACTGCCTTGGACACTGCCTTGGACACTGCCTTGGACACTGCCTTGGACACTGCCTTGGACACTGCCTTGGACACTGCCTTGGACACTGCCTTGGACACTGCCTTGGACACTGCCTTGGACACTCCCTTGGACACTGCCTTGGACACTGCCTTGGACACTGCCTTGGACACTGCCTTGGACACTCCCTTGGACACTGCCTTGGACACTGCTTTGGACACTGCCTTGGACACTGCCTTGGACACTGCCTTGGACACTGCCTTGGACACTGCCTTGGACACTGCCTTGGACACTGCCTTGGACACTGCCTTGGACACTGCCTTGGACACTGCCTTGGACACTGCCTTGGACACTGCCTTGAACACTGCCTTGGACACTGCCTTGGACACTGCCTTGGACACTCCCTTGGACACTGCCTTGGACACTGCCTTGGACACTGCCTTGGACACTCCCTTGGACACTGCCTTGGACACTGCCTTGGACACTGCCTTGGACATTCCTTGGACACTGCCTTGGACACTGCCTTGGACACTGCCTTGGACACTGCCTTGGACACTGCCTTGGACACTGCCTTGGACACTGCCTTGGACACTCCCTTGGACACTGCCTTGGACACTGCCTTGGACACTGCCTTGGACACTCCCTTGGACACTGCCTTGGACACTGCCTTGGACACTCCCTTGGACACTGCCTTATACACTCCCTTGGACACTGCCTTGGACACTCCCTTGGACACTCCCTCGGACACTCCCTTGGACACTCCCTCGAACAACCAATCAGATGGATCCCTGCCTCTGATTTAGCGGTAAAAGAAGTCCCAACAATGTCCAAATGGCGGACTTGCCATTCTCGATCCGAATTTTCTGTGGCTTCTCCTCCTTCATCTGTCAGTTGTAGGATTGTGAAATACCTGTTGACATCACAAGGAGTGCAGACGAATCGATAGAGTTCGAATGCAACACCAATGTCTGGGCAGAGAGTGGAGTTAATAAAAATATAGGATGCGATTTTACACCAAAGGGCATTTTTCTCGTTTTGTTTGTGGAAAACTGGTTGGTTGGTGAATCGTAAATCGAAACAAATACTACAATATCACTACAAACATGATGTTACGTGATAAGTTGGACATATATATATATATATATATCAACTTGCCCTGGCGGCCACCCAGCTTGTCACCCTGCCCTGGCGGCCATCCAGCTTGTCACCCTGCCCTGGCGGCCACCCAGCTTGTCACCCTGCCCTAGCGGCCACCCAGCTTGTCACCCTGCCCTGGCGGCCACCCAGCTTGTCACCCTGCCCTGGCGGCCACCCAGCTTGTCATCCTGCCCTGGCGGCCACCCAGCTTGTCATCCTGCCCTGGCGGCCACCCAGCTTGTCAAACTGCCCTGGCGGCCACCCAGCTTGTCACCTGCCCTGGCGGCCACCCAGCTTGTCAAACTGCCCTGGCGGCCACCCAGCTTGTCACCCTGCCCTGGCGGCCACCCAGCTTGTGAAACTGCCCTGGCGGCCACCCAGCTTGTCACCTGCCCTGGCGGCCACCCAGCTTGTCACCCTGCCCTGGCGGCCACCCAGCTTGTCACCCTGCCCTGGCGGCCACCCAGCTTGTCACCCTGCCCTGGCGGCCACCCAGCTTGTCACCCTGCCCTGGCGGCCACCCAGCTTGTCATCCTGCCCTGGCGGCCACCCAGCTTGTCACCCTGCCCTGGCGGCCACCCAGCTTGTCACCCTGCCCTGGCGGCCACCCAGCTTGTCACCCTGCCCTGGCGGCCACCCAGCTTGTCACCTGCCCTGGCGGCCACCCAGCTTGTCACCCTGCCCTGGCGGCCACCCAGCTTGTCACCCTGCCCTGGCGGCCACCCAGCTTGTCACCTGCCCTGGCGGCCACCCAGCTTGTCACCCTGCCCTGGCGGCCACCCAGCTTGTCACCCTGCCCTGGCGGCCACCCAGCTTGTCACCCTGCCCTGGCGGCCACCCAGCTTGTCACCCTGCCCTGGCGGCCACCCAGCTTGTCACCCTGCCCTGGCGGCCACCCAGCTTGTCACCCTGCCCTGGCGGCCACCCAGCTTGTCACCCTGCCCTGGCGGCCACCCAGCTTGTCACCCTGCCCTGGCGGCCACCCAGCTTGTCAGCCTGCCCTGGCGGCCACCCAGCTTGTCACCCTGCCCTGGCGGCCACCCAGCTTGTCGCGGCCACCCAGCTTGTCACCCTGCCCTGGCGGCCACCCAGCTTGTCACCCTGCCCTGGCGGCCACCCAGCTTGTCACCCTGCCCTGGCGGCCACCCAGCTTGTCACCCTGCCCTGGCGGCCACCCAGCTTGTCACCCTGCCCTGGCGGCCACCCAGCTTGTCACGCTGCCCTGGCGGCACCCAGCTTGTCACCTGCCCTGGCGGCCACCCAGCTTGTCACCCTGCCCTGGCGGCCACCCAGCTTGTCACCTGCCCTGGCGGCCACCCAGCTTGTCACCCTGCCCTGGCGGCCACCCAGCTTGTCACCCTGCCCTGGCGGCCACCCAGCTTGTCACCCTGCCCTGGCGGCCACCCAGCTTGTCACCCTGCCCTGGCGGCCACCCAGCTTGTCACCCTGCCCTGGCGGCCACCCAGCTTGTCACCCTGCCCTGGCGGCCACCCAGCTTGTCACCCTGCCCTGGCGGCCACCCAGCTTGTCACCTGCCCTGGCGGCCACCCAGCTTGTCACCCTGCCCTGGCGGCCACCCAGCTTGTCACCCTGCCCTGGCGGCCACCCAGCTTGTCACCCTGCCCTGGCGGCCACCCAGCTTGTCACCCTGCCCTGGCGGCCACCCAGCTTGTCACCCTGCCCTGGCGGCCACCCAGCTTGTCACCCTGCCCTGGCGGCCACCCAGCTTGTCACCCTGCCCTGGCGGCCACCCAGCTTGTCACCCTGCCCTGGCGGCCACCCAGCTTGTCACCCTGCCCTGGCGGCCACCCAGCTTGTCACCCTGCCCTGGCGGCCACCCAGCTTGTCACCCTGCCCTGGCGGCCACCCAGCTTGTCACCCTGCCCTGGCGGCCACCCAGCTTGTCACCTGCCCTGGCGGCCACCCAGCTTGTCACCCTGCCCTGGCGGCCACCCAGCTTGTCACCCTGCCCTGGCGGCCACCCAGCTTGTCACCCTGCCCTGGCGGCCACCCAGCTTGTCACCCTGCCCTGGCGGCCACCCAGCTTGTCACCCTGCCCTGGCGGCCACCCAGCTTGTCACCCTGCCCTGGCGGCCACCCAGCTTGTCACCCTGCCCTGGCGGCCACCCAGCTTGTCACCCTGCCCTGGCGGCCACCCAGCTTGTCACCCTGCCCTGGCGGCCACCCAGCTTGTCACCCTGCCCTGGCGGCCACCCAGCTTGTCACCCTGCCCTGGCGGCCACCCAGCTTGTCACCCTGCCCTGGCGGCCACCCAGCTTGTCACCCTGCCCTGGCGGCCACCCAGCTTGTCACCCTGCCCTGGCGGCCACCCAGCTTGTCACCCTGCCCTGGCGGCCACCCAGCTTGTCACCCTGCCCTGGCGGCCACCCAGCTTGTCACCCTGCCCTGGCGGCCACCCAGCTTGTCACCCTGCCCTGGCGGCCACCCAGCTTGTCACCCTGCCCTGGCGGCCACCCAGCTTGTCACCCTGCCCTGGCGGCCACCCAGCTTGTCACCTGCCCTGGCGGCCACCCAGCTTGTCACCCTGCCCTGGCGGCCACCCAGCTTGTCACCCTGCCCTGGCGGCCACCCAGCTTGTCACCCTGCCCTGGCGGCCACCCAGCTTGTCACCTGCCCTGGCGGCCACCCAGCTTGTCACCCTGCCCTGGCGGCCACCCAGCTTGTCACCCTGCCCTGGCGGCCACCCAGCTTGTCACCTGCCCTGGCGGCCACCCAGCTTGTCACCCTGCCCTGGCGGCCACCCAGCTTGTCACCTGCCCTGGCGGCCACCCAGCTTGTCACCCTGCCCTGGCGGCCACCCAGCTTGTCACCCTGCCCTGGCGGCCACCCAGCTTGTCACCCTGCCCTGGCGGCCACCCAGCTTGTCACCCTGCCCTGGCGGCCACCCAGCTTGTCACCCTGCCCTGGCGGCCACCCAGCTTGTCACCCTGCCCTGGCGGCCACCCAGCTTGTCACCCTGCCCTGGCGGCCACCCAGCTTGTCACCCTGCCCTGGCGGCCACCCAGCTTGTCACCCTGCCCTGGCGGCCACCCAGCTTGTCACCCTGCCCTGGCGGCCACCCAGCTTGTCACCCTGCCCTGGCGGCCACCCAGCTTGTCACCCTGCCCTGGCGGCCACCCAGCTTGTCACCCTGCCCTGGCGGCCACCCAGCTTGTCACCCTGCCCTGGCGGCCACCCAGCTTGTCACCCTGCCCTGGCGGCCACCCAGCTTGTCACCCTGCCCTGGCGGC
Organism: Theodoxus fluviatilis; assembly: GCA_034096865.1. Classification (NCBI taxonomy): domain Eukaryota; kingdom Metazoa; phylum Mollusca; class Gastropoda; order Cycloneritida; family Neritidae; genus Theodoxus; species Theodoxus fluviatilis. The sequence continues at coordinate 8,684 of JAWQFJ010016740.1, read as the reverse complement.
CACCCAGCTTGTCACCTGCCCTGGCGGCCACCCAGCTTGTCACCCTGCCCTGGCGGCCACCCAGCTTGTCACCCTGCCCTGGCGGCCACCCAGCTTGTCACCCTGCCCTGGCGGCCACCCAGCTTGTCACCCTGCCCTGGCGGCCACCCAGCTTGTCACCTGCCCTGGCGGCCACCCAGCTTGTCACCCTGCCCTGGCGGCCACCCAGCTTGTCACCTGCCCTGGCGGCCACCCAGCTTGTCACCCTGCCCTGGCGGCCACCCAGCTTGTCACCCTGCCCTGGCGGCCACCCAGCTTGTCACCCTGCCCTGGCGGCCACCCAGCTTGTCACCCTGCCCTGGCGGCCACCCAGCTTGTCACCCTGCCCTGGCGGCCACCCAGCTTGTCACCCTGCCCTGGCGGCCACCCAGCTTGTCACCCTGCCCTGGCGGCCACCCAGCTTGTCACCCTGCCCTGGCGGCCACCCAGCTTGTCACCCTGCCCTGGCGGCCACCCAGCTTGTCACCCTGCCCTGGCGGCCACCCAGCTTGTCACCCTGCCCTGGCGGCCACCCAGCTTGTCACCCTGCCCTGGCGGCCACCCAGCTTGTCACCCTGCCCTGGCGGCCACCCAGCTTGTCACCTGCCCTGGCGGCCACCCAGCTTGTCACCCTGCCCTGGCGGCCACCCAGCTTGTCACCCTGCCCTGGCGGCCACCCAGCTTGTCACCCTGCCCTGGCGGCCACCCAGCTTGTCACCCTGCCCTGGCGGCCACCCAGCTTGTCACCCTGCCCTGGCGGCCACCCAGCTTGTCACCCTGCCCTGGCGGCCACCCAGCTTGTCACCCTGCCCTGGCGGCCACCCAGCTTGTCACCCTGCCCTGGCGGCCACCCAGCTTGTCACCCTGCCCTGGCGGCCACCCAGCTTGTCACCCTGCCCTGGCGGCCACCCAGCTTGTCACCCTGCCCTGGCGGCCACCCAGCTTGTCACCCTGCCCTGGCGGCCACCCAGCTTGTCACCCTGCCCTGGCGGCCACCCAGCTTGTCACCCTGCCCTGGCGGCCACCCAGCTTGTCACCCTGCCCTGGCGGCCACCCAGCTTGTCACCCTGCCCTGGCGGCCACCCAGCTTGTCACCCTGCCCTGGCGGCCACCCAGCTTGTCACCCTGCCCTGGCGGCCACCCAGCTTGTCACCCTGCCCTGGCGGCCACCCAGCTTGTCACCCTGCCCTGGCGGCCACCCAGCTTGTCACCCTGCCCTGGCGGCCACCCAGCTTGTCACCCTGCCCTGGCGGCCACCCAGCTTGTCACCCTGCCCTGGCGGCCACCCAGCTTGTCACCCTGCCCTGGCGGCCACCCAGCTTGTCACCCTGCCCTGGCGGCCACCCAGCTTGTCACCCTGCCCTGGCGGCCACCCAGCTTGTCACCCTGCCCTGGCGGCCACCCAGCTTGTCACCCTGCCCTGGCGGCCACCCAGCTTGTCACCCTGCCCTGGCGGCCACCCAGCTTGTCACCTGCCCTGGCGGCCACCCAGCTTGTCACCCTGCCCTGGCGGCCACCCAGCTTGTCACCCTGCCCTGGCGGCCACCCAGCTTGTCACCCTGCCCTGGCGGCCACCCAGCTTGTCACCCTGCCCTGGCGGCCACCCAGCTTGTCACCCTGCCCTGGCGGCCACCCAGCTTGTCACCCTGCCCTGGCGGCCACCCAGCTTGTCACCCTGCCCTGGCGGCCACCCAGCTTGTCACCCTGCCCTGGCGGCCACCCAGCTTGTCACCCTGCCCTGGCGGCCACCCAGCTTGTCACCCTGCCCTGGCGGCCACCCAGCTTGTCACCCTGCCCTGGCGGCCACCCAGCTTGTCACCCTGCCCTGGCGGCCACCCAGCTTGTCACCCTGCCCTGGCGGCCACCCAGCTTGTCACCCTGCCCTGGCGGCCACCCAGCTTGTCACCCTGCCCTGGCGGCCACCCAGCTTGTCACCCTGCCCTGGCGGCCACCCAGCTTGTCACCCTGCCCTGGCGGCCACCCAGCTTGTCACCCTGCCCTGGCGGCCACCCAGCTTGTCACCCTGCCCTGGCGGCCACCCAGCTTGTCACCCTGCCCTGGCGGCCACCCAGCTTGTCACCCTGCCCTGGCGGCCACCCAGCTTGTCACCCTGCCCTGGCGGCCACCCAGCTTGTCACCCTGCCCTGGCGGCCACCCAGCTTGTCACCCTGCCCTGGCGGCCACCCAGCTTGTCACCCTGCCCTGGCGGCCACCCAGCTTGTCACCCTGCCCTGGCGGCCACCCAGCTTGTCACCCTGCCCTGGCGGCCACCCAGCTTGTCACCCTGCCCTGGCGGCCACCCAGCTTGTCACCCTGCCCTGGCGGCCACCCAGCTTGTCACCCTGCCCTGGCGGCCACCCAGCTTGTCACCCTGCCCTGGCGGCCACCCAGCTTGTCACCCTGCCCTGGCGGCCACCCAGCTTGTCACCCTGCCCTGGCGGCCACCCAGCTTGTCACCCTGCCCTGGCGGCCACCCAGCTTGTCACCCTGCCCTGGCGGCCACCCAGCTTGTCAAACTGCCCTGGCGGCCACCCAGCTTGTCAAACTGCCCTGGCGGCCACCCAGCTTGTCACCCTGCCCTGGCGGCCACCCAGCTTGTCACCCTGCCCTGGCGGCCACCCAGCTTGTCACCCTGCCCTGGCGGCCACCCAGCTTGTCACCCTGCCCTGGCGGCCACCCAGCTTGTCAAACTGCCCTGGCGGCCACCCAGCTTGTCACCCTGCCCTGGCGGCCACCCAGCTTGTCACCCTGCCCTGGCGGCCACCCAGCTTGTCACCCTGCCCTGGCGGCCACCCAGCTTGTCACCCTGCCCTGGCGGCCACCCAGCTTGTCACCCTGCCCTGGCGGCCACCCAGCTTGTCACCCTGCCCTGGCGGCCACCCAGCTTGTCACCCTGCCCTGGCGGCCACCCAGCTTGTCACCCTGCCCTGGCGGCCACCCAGCTTGTCACCCTGCCCTGGCGGCCACCCAGCTTGTCAAACTGCCCTGGCGGCCACCCAGCTTGTCACCCTGCCCTGGCGGCCACCCAGCTTGTCACCCTGCCCTGGCGGCCACCCAGCTTGTCAAACTGCCCTGGCGGCCACCCAGCTTGTCAAACTGCCCTGGCGGCCACCCAGCTTGTCAAACTGCCCTGGCGGCCACCCAGCTTGTCAAACTGCCCTGGCGGCCACCCAGCTTGTCACCCTGCCCTGGCGGCCACCCAGCTTGTCACCCTGCCCTGGCGGCCACCCAGCTTGTCACCCTGCCCTGGCGGCCACCCAGCTTGTCACCCTGCCCTGGCGGCCACCCAGCTTGTCACCCTGCCCTGGCGGCCACCCAGCTTGTCACCCTGCCCTGGCGGCCACCCAGCTTGTCAAACTGCCCTGGCGGCCACCCAGCTTGTCAAACTGCCCTGGCGGCCACCCAGCTTGTCACCTGCCCTGGCGGCCACCCAGCTTGTCACCTGCCCTGGCGCCACCCAGCTTGTCACCCTGCCCTGGCGGCCACCCAGCTTGTCACCCTGCCCTGGCGGCCACCCAGCTTGTCACCCTGCCCTGGCGGCCACCCAGCTTGTCACCCTGCCCTGGCGGCCACCCAGCTTGTCAAACTGCCCTGGCGGCCACCCAGCTTGTCAAACTGCCCTGGCGGCCACCCAGCTTGTCACCCTGCCCTGGCGGCCACCCAGCTTGTCCCGAAGACGATGCACATGTAGGTTTTTGACACTGCTTTTCTTCTAAGGTCCTAATTTTACGCGTTTTGACGAGCTCTTTGTCAGCTTGAATTGCAATAGGCGACGTGTACTTTGGAGCGACACTCGACAGAACTGATCGTGACTTGTGTCTGGTAGGATGTGACATGGGATTTTGACACCGCTACAAGTACAGTTAGTAGAAGGTGAAACGCGTGTGTATTGAACTATTTCCTTCAATTCCGTGTTTCTTCGTTTTGCCAGTCTTCGTTGATCATTACACTGTACCACGAAACAGTGACATTTGTATTGCAGTACGGGCGGACTAGGGGATGCAGTCATAACACGTTTCAGAAATATGGTGGTGTTAACATAGTGTCGTGAAAAGAGGATCTTTATCATTTTTTTCTTTTCTTCTTTTTTTTCCTTTTCCTCTCTCAATTGACTTTGCTATTTGGACTTATTAATTCGGAAATTTGGAAAAGTGTTTGTTTTGCGCGTGCTCCACGATGGGCGTTGATCTCGAACTCTATCGTGCACGCATTGGACTTCATAATTCTCGGGGAGCCCGTGCTAGAGGGCTGATAACACCGAACTCAGTGAGTAGTGTGTGCGCTTGCGCTGCGTTTTTCAGCGTGGCTATCATGCTAGGCTTGCTTGGTGGCGCTTTGATGGGTACTCAGGCCTCCACACTACTGCCAGACGGCCAACTTGCTCTTGCTCTCCGAGGCGATCGCGCATTCTTCAACGACTTCCAACAAGAGTGTGATACACATGATATTTGCCTGGAGTCCATGCCACTATGGGGAGCTACAGCCACGCTGAATATAGGGTCAGAGCCTGTCCAGTGGAAGATGTGCGACGTGCCATTCTCAGTCACTGGGGTTTGCTGTGCAGATGGTAACTGCAGTGCGAGCTCTTCCAATCCCCAACTGCGGGGCAGACTGGGTAAGGGTGGTCTGGAAGCTATGAGAGATTGGCTTGTTATGATGTTGGCGACATCTGTGTCTGGTGGCTGCTGGTGGGAAGGTGACCACTGCGGAGTTCGCTGGCCTGGTACCAAGAGGGGCACACTAGTGAACAATCGCGGGATACTAGGCTACCAGTGGAACACCTCCAGCATGCTCATCTTGGCTGGGGACGTGGAACCCAACCCGGGACCTGCTGTGGAGAAGTGTGACCTTGAGGCAGCCCTGGCAACACTGAGAGACGCGATGACGGAGGACAGAGAGCGGTCCCAGAAGGCACTGACTGAGACCCTGATGGCCGAATTGAAGAATCTGGGGATGGGATTCAGGGCCATGTCCGAAAAGCTGGAGAATATTCAGCAAGAACTCAGTGAGGTCAAGAGGAAGCTGGACCATCATGAAGGCTTCATAGACCATCTCAGTGATAGACAGGCTGACATGGACACTAGGCTGCGAAATATCGAAGACAGAATGGAACGTCAAGATCAGAGAAGTAGAAGAGACAACATCATCCTCTACAACGTTCCTGAGACAGACAGCGAGTCATTCAAGGAAAGCGAAAGAAAGTTCATGGAAGTCGTGAATGAGATTCTGCCAAACCATTTGCAGCCGAGTGACATCAAGAGTGCCCACCGCATAGGAAAAGCAGCACAAGACAGAATACGGCCGTTGATCGCGTGTCTCAACAGAAGTGAAAACAAGTACGCCATCCTCAACGCCCGTGAAGAATTTAGAAAGAAGAGAATCGGCGTATCTTCCGACAGGACCATCAACCAGCGGATGCAGCTACGGGAGCAGAGAGAGGCCAGTCTTCAAGGGCGCGCCAACGGAAGAAGGCCCGAGGGTGCTGCGGAGCAGAATGGAGACTCCAGTCAGGAGCCACGAGGCAGCGGGTACCTCACCCGCTCCATGTCCCGGCTCCAAGCCCGGACGAACGCTAGCTAGGATGCTGGCCAAAGCTCTATCACCACTGCTGACTCTGCTTCAGGTACTTTACGCTTTCTGTCTTGGAATGTGGGTGGAATTTTGTCGAAACTAGTTGACCCAGACTTTTTGCCATATCTTCTTGATTTTCATTTTGTTTGTCTACTTGAAACTTTTGTCGAATACTTTGATAATAGTACAGTTCTTTCAGAATTCAAATGCTTTGTTTCTCCTGCTAGAAAGCTGTCTTCGTTGGGCCGACGGTCAGGTGGGATAATTTGCCTCGTTAGACTTTCCATTGCTTCCGTGGTGGAACCTGTAATCTGTGATTATGACAACATGCTTGTCTTTAAGATACACGGGCAACTGTTCCACTGTGTTAAAGATGTATTGCTAGTATGCGTATACATTCCACCCTTGGGATCGCCATATTATGACAGTATGGTAGAAAGAAATGGCGTGTGCATACTTGAAGAGTGTTTATTGCAATTGTACGCGCAGTATTCTGATTGTTGTATTATTATCTGTGGTGACTTAAATGCTAGGACGGGTAACTCGACCGTGGGCAACCAGGATGGTTACGCGGATATGAGACAGGACATTCTCAATGAGTATCGGCACTCGCAGGACTCTACTATAAACGATTTTGGCCGTGCACTATTATCTGTGTGTCTGGGATTTGATTTGCATATATACTGAATGGTACTGTGGAAGGCGACAGCGATGGCAGTTACACATATATATCACCATCTGGAAACAGTGTTATTGATTATTTTTTGGTATCAAATGATTTTCTACCTTTTTGCATGTCTATGTGTGTTAGAGAAAATGTATTGTCAGCACATCTCTGTCTAGAGCTGAAGGTTAAAGGTGCTACTGTGGAGGCTGATGTTACAGATGTATTTGTTACAAGTAAGTTGGTGTGGGATGAACGGACGTCTCACCGTTATGCTGATGAACTGAAGCAAAACTTCTGTGAGATAAACTTGGGTGCGCATATGGCTATGGGGGAATGTGAGATAGATGATGTGTGCGAGAAGATTACTGGATGCTTTGTACAGGCTGCTGAATCTTTTAGAAAAGATGTGTCATACGGAAAAAGACGGTATGGACAGCCCTGGTTTGATGGGGAGTGTAGGTTGGCAAAGACTAAATTGCGTAATCTCCTTAGAAGGTACAGGCGAACCTTATCGTTCCCTTTAAAATTGGAGTATACAATATGCAGAAACCGGTACAAGAGTTTGATTGGGGCGAAGAAGTTACAACATAGGAACCAGGTTTTATCAAGAATAGTAGAAAACATAAATGACCCCAATAAATTCTGGAGGCAAGTCAAACAACTGGCTGCAAAGAAATGCTTAGACAATCGTGTCAGTGTAGACACATGGTATACTCACTTTCGTGAGGTTTTCCAGATAACGAACTCTGTCCATATGTCACAATTTGAGGAAACTGCTGTCACATCATCTGAGGAAGAATTGTCCATATTAAACGCTGACATTACAGAAGATGAGATCACCACTGCCATGGCCAGGCTAAAGGGAGGCAAGTCGGCTGGTCCGGATGAAATACTAGCGGAAATGTTAAAACGTACACCCCATTCTGTTGTTCTATGGATATGCAGGTTTTTCAATATGATATTCACTCAAGGTCAGTATCCGAAAGTCTGGACCAGTTCAATTATTGTACCTATACATAAGAAAGGTGATCCATCCAATCCTGATAATTACAGAGGAATTTGTCTAACAAGTATTTTTTGTAAAGTGTTCACCTCAATTATTACTGATAGAATTGTGTCTTGGGCGGATTCAAACAACCTGATTGCAGAAGAACAAGCTGGTTTTCGAAAGGGTTACTCAACAGTTGATAATGTGTACATCCTTAATTGTATCATACGGAGGTGCTTGAGCAGGAAGCGGAAGTTGTACTCGGCATTTGTGGACTTCAAAAAGGCGTTTGATACAGTGGACAGAGAAGCAATGTGGCAGGTGTTGAAAGTGTATGGGATGAAAGGTAAAATGCTTAAGATGCTTCAAGGCATGTACTCCTCAGTATGGTACTGTGTCAGATGCAATGGTCAGTGCAGTGCTTCATTCGAGAGTAAACGGGGCCTAAAACAAGGCTGCAAAGTCAGCCCGATAATTTTTTCCTTATTAATATCATATGTAGCGAGGAAAGTTAGTGAAAATGGAAAACATGGAGTACAACTCATGCCTGATTTTGTCTCCGTATTCCTCCTTTTGTTCGCTGATGACGTTGTACTTATCTCAGACACCATAGTTGGACTGCAAAACCAGCTGAACGTACTGGTAAAGGAAGCACGTAAACTTGGCCTACAGGTCAACTCTGACAAAACAAAAGTTGTGGTTTTTCGCAATGGTGGCTTTCTTGCTGAGCACGAAAGGTGGTTTTTGGATGGGAAGCAACTGGAAGTTGTAAATGAATATAAATACCTCGGTGTAATCTTTTCTACACGGATGTCGTACAGAACGCTACAGCTAGATCTGGCACAAAGAGCCAAAGCCGGTTTACTCCAGGTTAACAAATGCTGTAGAAAACTTGGATGTGTGTCGCCAGATATTTTTTTCAAACTTTTTGATGCACAAGTTTTACCAGTTATTATGTATTCTGCGGAGGTGTGGGGTATAAATGCTTGCCCTGATATAGAGAATGTCCATCTTCAAGCAATGAAGCGGTTTTTACATCTACCACCTCAGACACCAAATGCAATTGCATACGGAGAGACAGGCAGGTACCCTTTGTACATCAATGCTAGATTGCGAGCACTAAAGTATTGGTTAAGGATCTTGAGAATGGACAATACTAGATATCCTCGCAAAGTGTATAATATGTTGTTGTCTGGAAAGAATAACTGGGCAAGTCATATAAAAGGTATATTACATAAATACAATTTTGGCAATCATTGGGAAAGTCAACACGTAGAGAATGAAAGGCAGTTCTTGAGGGATCTGAGGGAGCGTCTTATTATGGAGTACAAACAAGAATGGTCTGGCATTCTTAGAAGTAGCCCAAGGTATACATTTTATAATCAGTTCAAATCTGCTCTCTACAGGGAGCAGTATCTGTATTTCATCGACAAACAAATA
>JAWQFJ010016738.1:0-16572 GCA_034096865.1 Theodoxus fluviatilis | reverse complement strand
TTTCAGCGCCAGCATTTCCAGCGCCGTATATTTTCAGCGCCTCATTCAAGGCGCTGCGGACAACTGCAGCGCCTCAAGTCAGCGCCCGTAACATTTCAACGGCCGGTCATTTCAGTGGTTATTGTGTGTTTGCGTGCGTGCGCATGTGGTATGTTTTGTGTGTGTGTGTATGGTGTGTGTTGTGTGTGTGTGTGTGTGTGTGTGTGTTGTTGTGTGACAAAGACACACACGCACATTTTCAAGTTTATTGGTCCCTACTCACTTTCTTCTATCTGCTACCGATCACTGTCCAATAACAAAGAAGCCCTAGCTCTGAATGTAAATATGTGGAGTGGACCATTTTCGGGGGCGATGAGTTATGAACAAATAGCTCCTACTCTTAACCTTACATATGTATATGTGAGTGATTATTTACAGGAGTTGCTGAATGTCAACGTAAAAAGCAAGCCCTAGCCTCTGAAAACGTAAATTATGTGAGTGACCATTTCGGCGATGATTTATGACAATAAGCCCTACTGTACTCTGAAACCTTACATAGTGTATATGTGACGTGATTATTCACTAAGGAGTTGTCTGAATGGTTCTCTGACAAACAAGCCCGGCTCTGAAACGAAATTATTTGAGGACATTTCTGCGATGAGAGTTTATGACAAATAAGCCCACTCTGACCTTACATATGTATAGGTGAGTGATTTTCACTAAGGCGTTGCCGGAGGACATGTCGTTGACGAAACACAAGCCCTGCTCTGAACGTAAATATGTGCGTGACCGTTTTCGGGCGATGACGATTATGAGACAAATTAGCCCGTGCTCTGAACCTCGTAAATATGTGATGATCATATTGTGATGCAAACAAGCTGTCTCTGATTTAGGAGGGTGCCTGAATGATCTACGTGGACAACAAGCCCTGCTCTGAAATGTAAATATGTGCTAGTGAACCATTTCGGCGCTGAGTATGACAAATCAGCCCTACTGCTGAACCTTATCATATGTATAATGTGAGTGATTATTCCCTAAGGAGTTGCCGTCAATGTCACGTTGACAAAACCAAAGAGCCCTGCTCTGAACTGTACATATGTGAGTGAACCATTTTGGGCGCTGGCCTTATGACAAATAAGCCCTACTCTGAACCTTACATATGTATATGTGAGTGATTATTCACTATGGAGTTGCCGCAATGTCAGTTGACAAACAAGCCCTGCTCTGAAATGTAAATATGTTGAGTGACCATTTCGGCGCTCTGAGCTATGACAATAAGCCCACTACTCTGAACCTCGTATGTATATGTGAGTGATATTCAATAAAGAGTTGCCGTAATGTCACGTGACAAACAAGCCCTGCTCTGAAACGTAAATATGTGCGTGATCACGTGACATACATGAGTGAGTTGATCATCTCACGAAAGGAGTTGGCGCAAAAATTTAGAAGAATTCTTGTTTAGCAGTTTTGCTGGACAAAACAAGGCCCGCTCCAAACCTGCTGTGAAAAGATGGCACAGTTTACACACAGTACAAGGAAGAGGGATAATATTGTCTTTCATGGATTATCTTATCGATTTGACAAAACGAGTGGCAAAGATCCAGCCTTGGTCGTTTTGGCGGTGTGATGTCGACGGCTGCAAAGCACGGATCACCACATGAAAGCAGGTGACGTTTGTCCAGGAGAAAGGAGAACATCTTTCCCACGCTCCCAACCTTCCAAAGATAGACGCTGCCAAGGCAGTATACAAAATGACAAGTTCAAGCAAAGAAACACGGGATGCCACTCGTCAAATTCTGGCTGACATACACGAAGGACTGTCCCAAGCCACTGTGTACAAGTCTCCACAGCAAGCAATCAATGACGAGGACGATTCAACTCGTGAGGCAACGAACAATCTGCCGGACCTACCAGCCACCCTTGCAGAACAAAAAGAATCCCAGCAGACATGAAGGTGAGTTTGTGTGTGTGAGTGCGGCGCGTCTGTGTGTGTGTGTGTGTGTGTTTGGTGTGTGTGTATGTCCCTCACTCTCTTTCTCTCTCTCTCTCTCCCCTCTCTCTCTCTCTCTCCGCTCCCCTCTCTCTCTCTCTCTACTCTCTCTCTCTAGCTCTTCTCTCTCTCCCTCTACTCTCTTCTCTCTCTCTCTGCTCCCTCTCTCTCTCTCTCTCTTCTCCTGCCCCCGAAGCAGGGCAAGGTACAAAACTTCAATAGCGTGTGAAGACCATAATCATCCAGTATAATAGCATGAGGTCGTTCTCTCCATGGAAACGATGGAGGGACTCGCAGTTGCGTGATGTTTTAAAACTGAATATCCATGGAATCTGTTTTGATTGATGCTGGTAGAATGCCTTTCGGTCGGTCGTCGGTCGGTCTAATTGGTTGCTTTGTTTGTGCTAGGTTGTTTTTACGATTATTATGTGCGGTGATTTGGATGCATTTTTGCGGTTTGTCCTTGCAAGACATAAGTAGTTGACAACTGGATTCAGCTTTGTCTTTCTAGTATTCCACAGGCTCCAGAAATGCGTGACCTTTGTACTCTGCTGAGTCACGGCCCATCATTGCTTAAAGTGGTTCGCAGATAGGAAAGAAAGGGAGTTAGGGCCTCACCAATAACTTGAAAAATGGCTTGTCTCTCTCACAGACCCACACACAACACACACACCCACCCACACTGGACATAACACACACAACACACACAAACCCCCCGACGCACAACGCGACACACAACACACAACACACACTGACACACACACACAAACATACACCAAACGCAACGCAAAGCCGCAGACGCACACGCACCGAATACACACACAATACAATGAATGACGGCGATGAATGTAACGGCGAAAATAATGTAAAAAAACCAAAACACACAAAGTTTATTCGAACTGAAATTGTACGGTCGCTGAAATTTACGTGACGCTTGTAAGTGTCCCTGCCCGCTCTGACCCACTTACGGTCCGCTGAAAAAATTGTACTTGTTCTGAAATCTTGCAGCGAATGGTCCTTTGAACCCCCAACTACTGTACGTACCCATCCATTTACCCTTTATCCCCACCCTTTTAATCCCGCACTAAAGCGCCTTTATACCCCACGGCCCTGTATCCCCACCTCTGTCTCCCGACCCCCATAATCCACCTACCACCTGTTTCCCCCCCCTCTGTAGCCCACGCCCTTGTATCCCCACCGTCTTTTTTACTCCCCCCCCCTTAACCTTTATACCCCCTAGCCCCTGTATCCCCACCGCTCCCTTAACCTTCATGCCCCACCTATTTCCTTCTTTCCTTTTCCTCAGGGTTTATCCCCACAATACCTGTATCCCACCGTCTCTGTCTCTCTCAACCCCTGTATTCCCCCAACCATTGGAACCCTTTCACCCCCGCCCGCTTTATCGCCTACCATCTTTATCCCCACCCCCTGTATCCCCACCCCTGATAGTCCCCGCACCCCCGTTTAATCTCGTCACCCCCTATATCCCCGACATCCCTGTCATCTCTCCCCCCCCCTAACCCTTTGTATCCGCCACCACTGTATCGCCCACCCCTTAAACCTTTATCCCTCCCACACCCCCTAAACCCCTGTCTCCCGCACACACCCTAACTACACCCACTGTTACCCCCGACCTATGTACTCGCCATCCCTGTTCCCTTTACCCCACGCCTTGTATTCCCCACACATACTAAACTCCGCCCCCTGTTATCCCCACCCCTGTATCCCCACCTCTTTCACTCCCAACCAGCCCCTATCCCCTACCCTGTCTCCCCCCCCCTTTATCCCCACACCCTGTATCCCCACCATTTTCCCTTGTCCCCACCCTTGAATACCCCCTTGTATCCCCCTCACCACCTGCACTAACGATCCTATCCTCCACCACCTGATGTACTCTTATCCCTTTTCCCTTTATCCCCCCTTCTTTAATAACCACCCACCTCTGTATCTCCACACCCCCTGTTATTCCACCCATTTGAACCATTTAACCCCCGCCCTCTATTCTCATCGACTCACGACCCTGTATCCCCACCCTCTTTATCCCAACCACTGTATCCTCCACAAACCTCTTTATCCCCACACTCCCCTTTATTCCCTCCACGCCCATTATCCCCGACACCACTTTATCCCACCCAATTTCTCCCCACCCGCTGGCTCCCTTTATTCCCCACCCCTTCCCCGCTGTATACCACTCCACCTATTTAGAATCCCCACACCCTTTATCCCCCCCCTTTTATCCCCCCCCATTCACCTTTTATCCCCAACTCCTTTTTTCTCCCCACCATCTTAACCCTTTCTCCGGACGCCACCTATTTACTCTTTGTTCCCCTTTCTTGCCCCTTGTGTCTCCCCACTTCTGTAATCCTCCCTTTACGCTCTGTCTCTCACCCCATCTGTATCCTCCAACCCTGTTTAACCATTTCACCGCCACCTCTTTAATCGACCACCCCCCTTTATCCCCACCCCGTGTGTCCCCATACGCCACCTGTTCACCGGGGGGCTCGGTTCCTCCCTGTTTTCCCCACGCCCTGTCCCCTGTCATTTCTACGTCACTAGCAACACCATTTACCCCCTACCCTCTTTCCCCTTTATCCCCATTTTACGGTTCCCGAGGAAGTCCTCTTGATCAATTTTGTGCTCTTTTATTGTTTTTCCTATCTAGTGGGAATTCAATATATGGTTATACCGTTAACAATACTCTATCTCGGCCACTGTTACTATCTTATATGTAACTACTTAAAAAAAAAATATATACAGATATTAACAAGACGTTTCTCTTTCTTAATTCCACCTACCTTGATTTTTTATACTGCACCATTCTATATTATCATACATATTTTCTCAATATTTTTTTCTATTATTCAGCTCTTTAGAGCCCACATAAGCCCTATACTTAAACATATTACCACCTCAGTTCTTTCCTTCCGTCGCGGACAAGGGGGACTGGATTATCTAAGAGTGAGGCGGTAGTGTTATACGTCCCCCGACTACAACATTTTTCCTGAACCGATTGACTTCCTTTTTGTTCCCCACTCTTTCACTCTGAAGAATGTTACTATGGTTTTTTTTCCTGTTTTTTCAACAATTGATTACTTACCTTTCTACTTTTTTTCTTTTTTTGTTGCACTCATTTCATTTACCTTCTTTTAATATTTCTTTGCACACGCTTCCAACACATAGGAAGTCTGTCAGAAATTCAATCTTTAGTACCATAACGTTTTTCTGGGGCCCGGGTCTAACCTTGTGCTAGCATCGTATTAGAAGTATTTTTTCCCCACCACGCATTTCCATTTTATATCAACCGGCTTTCAAATACTCATCGACTTTGTCATGTTCTTTGCTATCTAATTCCAGTATGTCATCTCTTCATTACACACACATTGATAAGCCTCACTCTCTCGTCTTATATCAAGCTTTAAATCGATCCGCTCCTCCCTGACCTAAATTCCCTCCTCTCATCTCAAATCAATCTCGCTAACTCATCATACACCTGTCCCGTTCTCATCGTCAAGGATTCTCCCTTCTCTTCTATATTACTTTTTTTTTTTTTTGTTATTTTTCACTCCCAATGACTTTCCATGTTAGTCGGTCTCCTCACCCCCCCCACACTTTACTTAGTAGTCCAATTATATATACGGCGTCATTTTGAGTGAAAAAACACACAAAAACAACGTCATCAGCAGAGACTTGAGACTTCCTTGAGAGAGAACGGACGGTGTATTCTTGCGGAGAGAGAGAGGATGGAATTTGGTCCTCGAGGGAGCGGACGATCCGCTTGCTATCCGAGAGCTGCGTCTCCTGTGTTCCTGACGAGCTGCCATCCTACTCGATCGCACTACCATGACAGTCTGCGTATTTGAAGCCTGTGCTCTCCACTGCCATGCTGTTTGGAAACCTACTCTCCACTATGCTCTCCACTGTGCCCTGTGCCTCCACACGTTCGGGTCCCGATGCATTCTTCGCTTCTCTGTGTTGGAAGCGTGCTAAGACATATTCAAAGCAGGTATGAACTGATGAACAACAACCGCCAACCTCAACGGTCCGAATCCCTTTGCAACAAGGCCCACCCATCGTACCATCTTCAGATTGACCGTTGGACACCGGACGTCAATGGTCAGGACCCATTTGGTCGTCGTGGGATCTCCCGTGTCGGAGAAAGATAGGTGGAATATTTTCATTATAGGCTGGCTGGCTAATAATAGAAAAAATTATTTAGACCATCTGTATTATAATTATGAATTAGTAAAAATCAGTTGAATTAAGAAACGTTTTTCCTATCTGTCTCTATTGTTTTAGTTCATACTTATTAGTAACAGTGGAGATAGATTATTGTTACGGTACCCCATATCTTAATCCCCTAGACAACTCAAAGAGCCAAAATTGATAAGAGGACTGGGAACGTAACATGGGGATACAGGGCATAGAGGTGGGGATACATGGTGTAGGGGTGAACTTACAGGGTACAGGGGTGGGGACACAGGGGTGGTGATACAGGGGTGGGGACACAGGGGTGGTGATACAGGGGTGGTGATACAGAGGTGGGGTTACATGGTTCAAGGGTTGGGATACAGAGGTTGAGATACAGAGGTGGGGATACAGAAGTGGGGATACAGGGAACAGGGACAAGAGTACATAGGTGGGGATACAGGGTTCAGGGGTGGGGATACAAGGGTGGGGATACAGGGTTCATGGGTGGGGATACAAGGGTGGGGATACAGGGGTGGGGATACAAGGGTGGGGATACAGGGTTCAGGGGTGGGGATACAGGGTTCAGGGGTGGGGATACAGGGGTTGGGATACAGGGGTGGGGATATAGGGGTGGAGATACAGGGGTGGGGATACAGGGGTGGGGATACAGGGGTTGGGATACAGAGGTGGGGATACAGGGTTGGGATACAGAGGTGGGGATACAGGGGTGGTGATACAGAGGTGGGGTTACATGGTTCACTGGTTGGAATACAGGGGTTGAGATACAGAGGTGGGGATACAGGAGTGGGGATACAGGGAACAGGGACAAGAGTACATAGGTGGGGATACAGGGTTCAGGGGTGGGAGTACACAGGTGGGGATACAGGGGTGGGGATACAGAGGTGGGGATACAGGGGTGGGGATACAGGGGTTGGGATACAGAGGTGGGGATACAGGGGTGGGGATACAGGGGTGGGGATACAAGGGTGGGTTACAGGGTACAGGGATGGGAGTACATAGGTGGGGGTACAGGGTTCAGGGGTGGGGATACAGGGTTTAGGGGTGGGGATACAGGGTTCAGGGGTGGGGATACAAGGGTGGGGATACAGGGTTCAGGGGTGGGGATACAGGGGTGGGGATATAGGGGTGGAGATACAGGGGTGGGGATACAGGGGTGGGGATACAGGGGTTGGGATACAGAGGTAGGGATACAGGGGTGGGGTTACATGGTTCAATGGTTGGAATACAGGGGTTGAGATACAGAGGTGGGGATACAGGAGTGGGGATACAGGGAACAGGGACAAGAGTACATAGGTGGGGATGCAGGGTTCAGGGGTGGGGATACAGGGGTGGGGATACAGGGTTCAGGGGTGGGAGTACACAGGTGGGGATACAGGGGTGGGGATACAGAGGTGGGGATACAGGGGTGGGGATATGGGGGTTGGGATACAGGGGTGGGGATACAGGGGTGGGGATACAGGGGTGGGGATACAAGGGTGGGGATACAGGGTACAGGGATGGGAGTACATAGTTGGGGGTTCCATGACATTTCAGCGCCAGCATTTCAGCACCGTACATTTCAGCGCCGTCATTTCAGCGCGGCGACACTTCAGCGCCGTACATTTCAGCGCCGTACATTTCAGCGCCGTACACTTCAGCGCCGTACACTTCATCGCCGTCATTTCAGTGTATTGTGTGTGTGCGTGCGTGCGTGCGTGTGTATGTTTGTGTGTGTGTGTGTGTGTGTGTGTGTGTGTCTGCGTGTGCGTGTGTTTGTGTGTGTGTGTGTGTGTGTGTGTGTGTGTGTGTGTGTGTGTGTGTGTGTCTGTGAGAGAGACAAGCCATTTTCAAGTTTATTGGAGTCCCTACTCCCTTTCTTCTATCTGCGACCCACTTTAAGCAATGATGGTCGTGACTCAGCAGAGTACAAGTCAACGCATTCTGGAGCCTGCTGGAAACTATGAAAGACAAAGCTGAATCCGTTGTCAACATACTTTATTGTTCTTGCAAGGACAAACCGCAAAATGCATCCAAATCACCGACATAATAATCTTCCAAACAACCTAGCAAACAAGCAACCAATCGACCGACCGACCGACCGACCGACAGGCCATTCTACCAAGCATTCAATCAAACAGATTCCATGATATTCAGTTTTAAAACATCAACGCAAATGCAAGTCCCTCCATCGTTTCCATGAGAGAACGACCTCCTGCATTATACTGGATGATTATGGTCTTCACACGCTTTTGGAAGTCTTTGTACTTGCCCTGCTTCGGGGCAGGAGAGAGAGAGAGAGAGAGAGGGAGACAGAGAGAGAGAGAGAGAGAGAGAGAGAGAGAGAGAGAGAGAGAGAGAGAGAGAGAGAGAGAGAGGGGAGGGAGAGAGAGAGAGAGGGGGGGAGAGAGAGAGAGAGAAAGAGAGTGAGACATACACACACACACACACACACACACACACACACAGACGCACACGCACTCACACACACACACTTCACCTTCATGTCTGCTGGGATTTCTTTTAGTTCTGCAAGGGTGGCTGGTAGGGCCGGCAGATTGTTCCGTTGCCTCACGCGTTGAATCGTCCTCGTCATTGATTGCTTGCTTGGGAGACTTGTCACAGTGGCTTGGGACAGTCCT
Organism: Theodoxus fluviatilis; assembly: GCA_034096865.1. Lineage (NCBI taxonomy): Eukaryota > Metazoa > Mollusca > Gastropoda > Cycloneritida > Neritidae > Theodoxus > Theodoxus fluviatilis. The sequence goes on along the minus strand of JAWQFJ010016738.1, from coordinate 7,776 downwards.
TCGTGAATGTCAGCCAGAATTTGACGAGTGGCATCCCGTGTTTCTTTTGCTTGAACTTTCCTTTTGTATACTGCCTTGGCAGCGTCTATCTTTGAAAGGTTGGGAGCGTGTGAAAGATGTTCTCCTTTCTCCTGGACAACGTCACCTGCTTTCATGTGGATCCGTGCTTTGCAGCCGTCGACATCTCACCGCCAAAACGACAACTGGATCTTTGCCACTCGTTTTGTCAAACCGATAAGAGAATCCATGAAAGACAAACTTATCCCTCTTCCTTGTACTGTGGTAAACTGTGGCCATCTTTTCACAGCAGGTTTGGAGCGGGCCTTGTTTTGTCCAGCAAAACTGCTAAACAAATTCTTCTAAATGTTTGCGGCAACTCCTTCGTGAATGATCACTCACTCATGCTTGTCACGTGATCACTCACATATTTACGTTTCAGAGCAGGGCTTGTTTGTCATGTGACATTCAGGCAACTCCTTAGTGAATAATCACTCACATATAGGCCTACATATGTAAGGTTCAGAGTAGGGGTTAATTGTCATAGCTCAGCGCCGAAATGGTCACTCACATATTTACATTTCAGAGCAGGGCTTGTTTGTCACGTGACATTCAGGCAACTCCTTAGTGAATAATCACTCACATATACATATGTAAGGTTCAGAGTAGGGGTTATTTGTCATAGCTCAGCGCCAAAATGGTCACTCACATATTTACATTTCAGAGCAGGGCTTGTTTGTCACGTGACATTCAGGCAACTCCTTAGTGAATAATCACTCACATATACATATGTAAGGTTCAGAGTAGGGCTTATTTGTCATAACTCAGCGCCGAAATGGTCACTCACATATTTACATTTCAGAGCAGGGCTTGTTTGTCACGTGACATTCAGGCAACTCCTTAGTGAATAATCACTCACATATATATACATATATGAGGTTCAGAGTAGGGCTAATTTGTCATAACTCATCGCCGAAACGGTCACTCACATATTTACGTTTCAGAGCAGGGCTTGTTTGTCACGTGACATTCAGGCAACTCCTTAGTGAATAATCACTCACATATACATATGTAAGGTTCAGAGTAGGGCTTATTTGTCATAACTCATCGCCGAAATGGTCACTCACATAATTTACGTTTCAGAGCAGGGCTTGTTTGTCACGAGACATTCAGACAACTCCTTAGTGAATAATCACTCACATATACATATGTAAGGTTCAGAGTAGGGCTTATTTGTCATAACTCATCGCCGAAATGGTCACTCACATATTTACGTTTCAGAGCAGGGCTTGTTTGTTACGTGACATTCAGGCAACTCCTTAGTAAATAATCACTCACATATACATATGTAAGGTTCAGAGTAGGGCTTATTTGTCATAACTCATCGCCGAAATGGTCACTCACATATTTACGTTTCAGAGCAGGGCTTCTTTGTTATTGACAGTGTGGGTCGCAGATAGAAGAAAGGGAGTAGGGACTCCAATAAACTTGAAAATGGCGTGTCTTTTTCACACACACACACACACACACACACACACACACACACACACACACACACACACACACACACAAACATACACACGCACGCACGCAAACACACAATACACTGAAATGACGGCGCTGAAATGTACGGCGCTGAAATGTACGGCGCTGAAGTGTCGCCGCGCTGAAATGACGGCGCTGAAATGTACGGCGCTGAAATGCTGGCGCTGAAATGACGTGTTACCATAGTTGGGGGTACAGGGTTCAGGGGTGGGGATACAGGGTTCAGGGGTGGGGATACAGGGTTCAGGGGTGGGAATAAAGTGGCAGGAGAGCACTTTCGGTGGGATGTCAAACCAGCCACACTAGAGTGTAGGTGAAGGATATTCACTCAGCTACAATGAATTTCAAGCAAGATGGAATGAATCGACCAAGAAAGTGATATACGAGATCAGTGAGAGGCCAGTGCTACCAGTTTAATATACATAGCCAAAGCCCTGCGAGGGACAGACAGGAAAAATGTAAGACCACATGCGGGGACTGAACCTGAGACCTTCCGGTCAGCGCCAGAAATGCTCTACCAGCTGAGCTACCATCACAGATCCGTGTTGTCTTCTCCTGTCTACCCTGCCCTGTATCAGCGGCTGCTGTTTCGGTCTTACATGCCCGGATGACCAGAATCCCAATATTTTGCTCGTCTTTCCCAGCTATCATAGGCCTTTTCCCTAGTCACCCAGTCTATCCTGAGACCTGAGACTTTTCCATTTGTACTCAGCTAACAGGAAAACAAGGAGCAACAATGGAAACAAGACACAAGAGACAATAGAGACGAAGACAAACTGACCGTGAGGAAGGAAAAGCCAGAAGTAGTAACTACAAAACCTAATGACAGGGAACCTAGCTTGGCACAGGCAGGAGTTGAAGGGAGACGCGTGTGTCCGTTTGTGAGGAGATTGACACCCACAGGATGCCACACGCTCGCCACACAAGCCAGCAAGCTCGCGCACTCTCATTCCTGAGAGCATGTACGGACACTAGGGAGATATCGAGAGCTTCGTTTTCGTTTCTTTCTTTATCCCGGAAGTGACCTTTGACGTATGACTCATAGGAAAACGAAAAGAAACGAGCAAGGGCTGCTATGTCGATATCGGAGCGCCATGCAAGGCACCGCGTTTCGTTTGACGGAAGGGTGGTAATTTACGAAACTCGATTATCGTACTTATTGGAACACAAGAGAAATTCCCCCACCTCCCATCATGCGGGATAAGTAGACTGAAAGATAAGGCATGCTCTGTCATACTCTATCAATACTGAACTGTGAGTAGAGTGACGCCACAACTGTTTCATTTTTGTTGTTGAGTGCCCTGAACCGTGCTGATTACATTTCAGATCAAACTGATACAGTGATTGTCCTTGAGCTGACAAAGAAGATACAACCTAATTGATTGTGGTAGGTGCGTACGTAGTGGCTGTCGAGCATGGCAGTCGATGTTGTAGCGTGGATGGGATATCGAGAGGACAAGTTGGGCCGGTGACTTTTCTAACTCCTTTATTCGCCCTTTTTACATGGCAGCATACAAGGGCACACGACATACAACCGTGCCCGCTCCCTTCCCCCTTTTGCCTCGCGACTCTCCTCTCCTTTTCTTCTCTCTCCCTCCAACCCTTATCTCCTCTGGCCCCGCCCCTCCGTTCTGAACAGAACTCCATTCTCCCGCTGAGCTTTTGTTCCCACAGGCACAATCGCTCCTTCTATAATTACTCTGCTCAGGCCAGCTGAAGGCATCCCCTTTAACCGTGTATCTTCTCCGAGAAAGTTGTTGGGAGATTAAGGATGCCCCACATGCCCAGATGGTGGTGAGCGGAACGCATCTCTACTCTTTGATATCTCGACGTAAATTCCTTTACAAAAGGCTCCCACTTAATACAACGCTACAAAACTACGAAATTCACAATACACAATTGCATACTAGAGATACTGCAAGAAAAGAATCTACAAATAAAATCATGCAATCGATGGCTCTACAACCGGGAGGAGAAGCAGTTTGATTCTCACTACACGTGAAGGAGAAAGGCTAAACGGCTAGCACTGCCCGTACCCCACTACATGATCAAACATAGATCGCCCCGCCCTTTTATCTGCCACGCCCTGTAGCGTGGAAAATAGTAACCCGTGGAAAACAGTACCCGGAAGTCATCGCAGAGTTATCTGCGAGGGACGTGCTTTATGCAATTTACCGCTCCTGCACCTGTTCTTCGCATGGAATATATTCCGACAAACGACGCATTAGTTGCTTTACGAGGTTTTGGTGCATTTGTGTAGTTTAACACATGATGTAGCGTTCAAAAAAGGTTTTCCCCGTGTAAAGCCGTCTCCCCTGCCGGAAATAATATGGGAGTCACCTCCCTGTAGTCTGTTTGTAGTCTGGTTTTATAAAACGCGACCGTTGACTGACTTGGCACGCCCGGGGAGTTATGCTAAGATCCGGCCGCGTAAATATATCTGCGTTTTGTGACAAACGTCTTGCTCGGCGGTACTGTACTCCATGCACCTTAACTGTGATCGTGATTCGGGTGTAATCTTAAGCTAAACGACGTTCCGAATGTTTCCGACTTCGACCATTTCCGCAGCGCCAATAAACGTCGTTTAGCTTAAGATTACACCCGAATCACGCGCAGCGTTAAGGTGCATGGAGTACAGTACCGCCGAGAAAGACGTTTGTCACAAAACGCAGATATATTTACGCGGCCGGATCTTAGCATAACTCCCCGGGCGTGCCAAGTCAGTCAGGCGGAGTGGCGGGTGCCGTCTCTTTTTAGAGTGGAATTCTCAGCACGTCCCTCGCAGATAACTCTGCGATGACTTCCGGGTACTGTTTTCCACGGGTTACTATTTTCCACGCTACACGCCCTGCTGGCAGGCCACGCAAAAGGTTCCCTGGGGGTCTAGGTACTCTTCCACCGTTTATAATCCGTATATTACCAACAGATTTGCCTCCTCTTCGGTGAGCAATGAACTGTTAGTTCACTGGTATGGCACACTAAGACTTAAGCCAATTAAGAATCCTCAAGTCTGCATTAGCCAAACTTCAGTGTGTTCAGAACGTCACCTTCTCACTCTATTTTAGAAATTCGTCGATTCCCTGCTCTCAGAATTTAAGTGTGGTGATGCGTGCTATTACAGTCACTGCCTCAAATAAATTCATTGACTCAACTGGTCTATTTACTCACTCCCGGTTATGCAGCTCACCTCGTTCACAGGTCAGAATGCATATTATATTCATGCAAAAGATATCATAACGATAATAGCTTGCTACTATATTAACATGCACATCTAAATTATAAATGTCACGAATGATATACTTCAACCCGCCACAATTCAAAATATCCAGCACAATGCAAGTCTACTACAGCACTTTTCCTGTCCCAGAATGTCCGACGTGTTGCATGTTCATTTCCTCGAACAGAATAATAAAAGTCCCACTGCAGAATGCTATAGCTCTCATTACAATTACTGTCCATGTGAGTCTCTGTGACGTTTCTCCTCCCTTGTGTTTATTAAAACACAGGCTCGGCGCTATGCGCTTATGTCTAGGGGATTTACTTGAGGAGGAGGAACGCACAATTAAAAATAAATCATAAATCAAAATCTCTGTCATGCACATGCCATGCAATAAACAGGAGGACAACAGGTTTGACAATTAAGAAAAGGTATTTAATAATCAGAAACGCAGATAATCGATCAATCGCCCCTTTGTGGCTTTCAAGCATATAATGATTGTTCAATGTTTCTAGGGATAAAAGAGTTCAACAGTTCAGTTCTTTAGATTCAGAGACAGTTCAGAATACGTATTCACTGTACCTTAGTAATTCCAACGATGAAGTTCATAACTAAGCTTGAGGACTCACAATCTAATCACACGTTCTCGACCGAGAACAAAGGCCATCAATCACTGCTCCTATGCGCTCTCGGGCAAAGGGCAGAAACAACCACAACACAGCGCTAATGCAGACGAAATTCTTGGGGGTGAGCGAGCGGCCAAGCAGGCTAGCTCGGCTCCAGCGCTGCCCAGAGGGACGGTGTGGTTTCCAGCAGACGAATTTTTCTGGGGAGGCGGTGATCTCTCGGGGATAGCCGGGCAGCTTCACTCCAGGGAGGGAGGATTGGCGCGTGGGTCAAACTTAGGGCAGGAGTACTGCAATTCTCGCCAGACCTGATTCCACAGTGGGAATTATTCCCCTCGTTGACGACTCATGGGGATATATACTTCAGGCCAAACGTACTTACTTGGGCGACAAGGATGGGGCATCAGTACCAAGCGTCTTTTACGTGCCTTGGGATTAACACGGAGCAGCTTCGTTGGGCAGTGCGTCCGTTCCAGCACCCTGTCCCTCCGCTAACTGATTAAAATTGGGCATGCAATGTAGTTTTATTGAAACACCTCAACCCTTTTCACGCATGCGCAAAACTCTTGGACAGAAAGCTGACTTGGCAGGAAAAACCGCCTTCAAGGCAAGCTTTGAAAAACAAGCTCAAGGACATCGGTCACCCCACCTCGCAGGAAGTCCGGTATATACAAAACCAGCCATGTGGCATCCGACCCAGAAAAACAACTGTTACAGATGTAGAATCTTATGTTAGTGGTGTTTGATAATTTGGAGAGTTGACCCGATCAGGAGAGACTGCCGGTGGTCAGCCCAAAATTAATAAAGCAACCGGAGAGAGAGAGAAGCCGGAAGACTTTGCTGGAATCCGGAACAATAGGAGATGCGGAGGACCTGTGCCAGGGAGAAGCAGCGAAGAATTGTCTATTGTTAAAGTCATCATCGCTGGGCCTGGACCCTTCCTCGAAGGGTTCACAGAGACGGAGTTTTTCGGACGGTCCGGGCGCCGCCTCCAAGCTGCCCTCACACGGACGGCTGATTGACAGCCGGTGAAAACGAGGGGACGGTGGGACAGCAGAGAGAAACTGGGCCAAGTCAGTGCGGCTGCTGGATCTCAGAGAAACCGAGATCGATTCCACGCCCGTCCACGCCTGGCCCCCGGTTACAGGAGCGCGAAGCGACCCTTCCGGCAATTGTGTGCAGAAGTTTTCAATGTGGAGAGACTCGACCAGCGCACGCCGCAACCAAGTCCCTGCCACCATACAACAAAGAATGGATGAGTAGATTTGCCACCTGTTCTCTCTCCCTCTGTCCTCATCCCCCTGTGAACGTGGAAAGACAATTAAAACCCAACGGAACTGAACTTTCGTGAAGGAAAACGCTCTCCATCAATGATGAACATTAACTGAAAAAAGTGAAAATTCGAAGAACTGAACTCTGTTTTTCTTTATTTTTCGAGGTTGCAACCATTGAATTCCAATAGCAATCAAGTCCATTTGTGGTTGTTAAACCATTAGTAGTGGTAACTTTATGATTGCTAGTTGGGATATCTTTATTATAGCAGTAAAGAAATAGTTTTGTTCAGAATAACGCTTTGTTTGTTAGTGGATTTTGTGCATGGCCTGAGGCATATAATCAATTATTGAGCCAAGTGAATTACCTTAAGGTTCCATCAGCCGTTCCTTTAATCTGGACAAGAAAATTAATTCATAATTCGATTCACTGCCATTACCCCTAAGGGTTCAGAGGAAAATCGAAGGCGGACGGTATATGTAACAGTTTGGGGCCTTTTCCGTCCCAAGAATCATGTGCTATTGATTAGTTTCAATGCTAAATGCCTGGAAATAGGTCTATGATGAAATGTGAAATTGATTTGGCGCGTGCATGTCACAGATTAGTCAGTTGCAGCGTCTTCAAACTCTAATCAGTTAACTTTCTGTGAAACAACGGCCCTGACTGAGATTTAATTCATCACGGGGGGGGGGGGGGGAGTGCTGTTCTACCAGAATTTTAAACGTTTAAAAATTAGGCCCTAAAATATGGAACCTCAGTGTGGTAAGATGTAGGGCGCAGATGGATAAAATCTCGGTTTGCCTTGCAGCTGCAAATGAGATTACGGGGATTAGCAGTGTGAGATGGGACTTTGATAGCAGAAAGGCCAACTCATGGTCGAGAAGTTTGTCAGATGTTTGACTGAGAAGGAGGGGGGGGCGCGAGAGAGGCTCTGGTTTAGTAGCGTTCGAGTGCAACTGGCCTTATGCGCGCCTGTCAGCTCGCAACAGGGTCGAATGGAGTCGTGTGGATGAAGTGAAATTGAGTACGTTTAGGAGCAAGAAGAGAGGAGAATGAGAATGGAGTCTGGAAAGGAGGGAGAGAGAGGGAAGAACTGGCCTTTGGAGAGGGAGGCATTGG